>JABFQC010005972.1:0-11160 GCA_022817085.1 Psilanteris sp. ZL-2020 | reverse complement strand
ATGTTAAGTAATGTGACAGAGCATTCTGTATATTTTTTTTTTTTTTTACAAGAGAAGAAGGCCAACGGAGATTCAGGGGGGTTTCGGGGGTGGGAAAAGTGGAAAAAGATTTTACATATAAACTGTTTTAAAATTAATATTGTTATTTTTAAATTTTATAAAAAAATTAAAAATTATTATTTTTTTAAAAAAAAAAATAAAAAAAAAAAAAAAAAAAAAAAATTTAAACAAAAAAAATAAAAGAAAAAAAAAAAAAAAAAAAACGAAAAAAAAAAAAAACAAAAATACGCAGTGCCTAATTTCAGCATGTAAATGCTTCTCATTTGGAGAGACAAGGACGCTGAATAATGGTGATGTTTTGCGAAATGCATCACTGATATAAAATTTATTCCCTTACAGCTAGTTAATGTCCTCTTCGACGACATTGGATTAGCGGGTGTTTATTATCGTGTCAGATTGTAGCGTTTTTTTTCTGTTTCTTATTTATTTTGTATGTATTCAATCATTTAAAATCTTGGTTGCTTCTCTAATTATATTTATTTTGAAACGGTGTTGATTTAGCTGTGCCTATTCCCGTTTGACGTGCGCATCTTTATATATATTCTACGTATATATATAAAGTATTTCGTATCGCATTGCGTTATATCAAACTATATCGAGATAAATAGTTCGTATTTACAGGTCCGCTTTTTTCGTTCAATGATTGCATTTCCCTCCCTTTTTTTCGCGCTTCTTTCTTCAAAACTTTTCTTATTCCTTGGCTTATCATTTTAAAAATCTCATCTTCCGTTTGCTTTAACCCGGATATTGATAAAATATTTCTATATCACATTCTCTGAATTAACAAAAATTGAAACAAACGTAAGCTGATGTGCAATTTTATTTAACAAATTGTACACAATAAAAAGGAAAATAGAATCGAAAACTGGAGCAGCTTGTTTGTATTATCGAAATGTGCAATTTAAACGACATATTTGGTGTTTTTTAGTGTATTATTTTTATTGTTTTTTAGCATTGTTTGATTGTTTCGACTCTTTTACTTTTATCTTTGACTTTTGCCAGTGAATGTACAATAGAAGAAGGAAAAAAGAAAAAAGGACGCAGAAAAAATGGAACGAAAGGTTCTCGTTGAAATGAACACCGTGAACGCAAAAAATCGGGGGTAAAATTCGGTGCTCTAAGATAGATGGAACGAATGCTGACCCTCTTGTGCAGCTATTCTCAGTTTTTCGCGCATTATTTCCAGAGTAGTATAATCGGGCAGTTTTAGATAGTTGACGCATGTCATTACGGATGGCAGAAAATCGTCCACTTTCATAGACTGGTCGAATGTCTTGCGCACTATCGTCAATGGCGGCGATAAACTCTTGAATCCTAAATTTAACAAAAATAAATCAATATAATAGGTATTTGGTTACATCAACAAAAAAATAGTAATTTTAAAAAGATCCAATAATTAAATATAGTAAAATTAAATATAATTAAGATTTTATTTATTAAACATATTATTATAAAATCATGTATAAGCATACATGGATCATTATATAAAATGTTATTTATAAAGTTTATGATTTGAAATGAATTATAGAAATCTAATACTAACCACCAACAGGTAACCTTGGTGACCCTGTAACGAACTGCACAAATTGTCGCTGTTCTTCACTATTATATTCGGACATAACTTCAAACAAAAATCGAATAGCACGTGAGTCCGGTGTATAACCATGATCAGTGCGACAGCATTCAGACAATGTTTTCACGTCCCAACGCCCGCCAGATTGAGCGTGTCCGCAAAATACAGCTTCTAATTCTTCTGGGAAGAACAATCGTAAGTGTGATGGTGGGAATACAGATTCAAAACCTTCACGGAACGCTTCCATTTGTCGGAATACACCTTCGTATAAGAACCAATGAACGACAAGCTGTAAATTAAAGTTATTTAATATACTGTAAAATATTAAAACATCAAAAAAGGAATTCTGTTTAAAAAAATAATAAAATGAATAAATATGTGTTATTAGTAACCTAAACAATTTACAATTTAATAAAAAAATATATCTATTAATAATGAAGTTTATTAAATTTCTTAATGTATTTAAAACTAATTTATATATGAATATATTGCATACTTTGATATATTGATCCAAATTGTGAATTGTAACAGGAACCTCACTTCCATTTTTACGGAGTTCAATATTTTCATATCCAGGCAATTCGAAAACAAGACCTAAATCAGTAATACAACAACCATCCATATCTAATGATTCAATGAGATGCATCTTTTCACTAGTTCGGAGGTTTGGATCTTGCTCGATGGCTTCTTTCCGCCGCACAACATCTTGCAATTTACTAAGTGTACGATGAATATCTGGATTTACATATGCTAAATCAGCTAACGTCAAAGTATGCTCTTCGCCTAAAAGCCAGCGGTAAAAAGTTAAGCTGAAAGGTAAATCCAGCTGCAAAAGAATTTTTATATTAATTTGTGTATATTTTGTTATTTAATATTATGTATATTATGACTTAATATTACATGAAATTAGTTTTTATTATAATCTAATAATAAAAATAATAGTAAATTAAATTTATAAAAAAATAATTTATTTCAAATTATCTTTTCCAATCTATCTTTTTCTTTAAAAATTAGAAAACTTATTTATAAATTTGGTTAATAATTAAATTATTACTTTAGAATTTAAATGATTGGTTATTAAACCATATTAATTATAATGTTAAAATATTTGAGTAAAACAAAAATCATAAATGTAATGATTATTTTTATATCAGTCGTAAGTATTATTATAAAATAAATATTGATATAATTTTACCATTCTAGAATCATAAATTGCTTTAGCCATAAACTTTCCAAGGAATTTGAATTTTGTTTTAAATTTGGCAAGGTGTGAAACTTTTGTGTTCCAAGGTATTGGTGTTGCAAATAATCCCATTTGAGTATGTACATAGCCAGATTCGGTAGGATTACTACTGCCGTGCCACAATTCAAGATCAGAACGTTGTAATTCTCTTGAAACTAATGCATAAAACTCTAAAGTTGGACCCAAACCAGTGCCAACCTAAAAATAAACATAAAGTTTATTATAATGTAAATATAATTTTAACAATAAATTTATATCCTATTAATAGCACATATACATGTTGCTGTACATAAGACAGATTTCTCAATCTGCAAAGGTATATGAGAGAAATATCTAACCACAATTGCTTAAAAAGTTTTCCTTTTATTGTACGAAATATTTATATCTGAAATAGTAAGCAAATTCATACTAAATTTACGTGAAATCAAACTTAATAAACATTAAATATGTCATACTATGCAAGTGTCAGAATCAAACCACTAAAAGCACAATTTTATGCCGAAAATGCAGTGCTGTCATGCGTATATGTTTTCGTTGCATGAATCCATACTATTTTTACATGAGAATTTGTGCAATTTTAGTACAAAAGAATACTATTCTTTTTTTGTTTAAAGCGCTGCGTTTAGCACCAAATTTAAACTGAATTAGTAAGTATTAAAATGCTATTATAGAATCACATTGTACCGTGCTATAAAGGTTAGATATTTTTCTCATTGTATAGTTATAATAAATATAGATATACTTTTGCAGGTTAGGAAATCTGTCTTTTGGGAATTTTCTCATCGACCCATATATATACATACATAATATAAATGTTAAGTAATTTATAATTTGTATTAAACCCAAAGAATATTTATTTCAATATAAAGTTACATGAAAGGGCCTAGATGAGCTTATGAATAAATTATTACTATATTCTATTCATAAATAAATATTATTAGGAATTTATTAATTTGCTACTCACTTCATTAGTATATTGCACTTCTAGAAGGGCTTTGCTAGAGGCCAAGTCTTGAATAACTTGTTCTGCCTGTTTAAGAATATCTGTTCTGGATATAGTTCGTTTTCTCCTTTCCAAACGAGGTGTCACTCGTTCTTGACTGTCAGATCCCGAAAGTTCAGGTGCAGAATCAAGAAGACGTTGCAATGCTCTATCTCTATCGAAGGATGTAGCATACAAGAGAAGTTGCCTCGTTTCGAAGGGGAATAAGAATGGACTAAAAATGATCAAATAAATTTTATAATATAAATATAAATAAATATAGATAAATAATAAATTATATTAAGTATAAAAATATAAAAATAGTTCTATAGGCATTATAATTTTTTATTTAATATACAAATCCTTGACTTATATATTCGCTTATTAAATATGTTTCATATTAAATTAATTAAATACAAACGTTTCTTTTCTGAATAAGAATGAATTTTGATCAATTTATTTGAATAATATTTACCATACTGCTGCAATTTGTTGTAGCCATGATGGCAAATTTCCAGTCATTATGACAAGTGGGTCCTGGAGCTGCCTGCTGGCTTTTGCAGCGATCTTATTGTTGATAAAATCTTGAGATAATAACAATGTGACTGGCTTCAAATGAGGGAACAGTACGCCCCAATGTCGGTTGAGTGCATGTAATAAACGTAACAGACACAGACCGTCAAGTGACGCATCTGAAATTGTAACCAAGGGTGGGAATTGCGGTGACAAATAAGGTACCAAAGGACACCGTTGTTGTGGAATTGTGCCCTCAAGCCAAAGCATATCCTCTTTTCGTTTTGAACTAATTTTCGTACTCTTTCCTTTGCCTTTACGACTGCTGCTCTGAGAACTTGAGCCTGGTTTCTGCGAAGCGTTCGAATCTTCTTCAGGAACAGGTCTAAATACATAAATAGTCACATTTTAAAAAATTATAGGTAAAAAAGAAATTTTAATCGTTATGATTGTATATTATGTTTTTATATCATTTAAAAACATATTTCTCATATTTTAGTGTTATAATTTAAAAAAAATCTTATTTTATATGCTAAAAAGTGTAAGTAAAACTATTAAAAATCAAAGTTGAAATTTAAAATTAAAATAAAAAGTAACTTTTCATTGTAACAGTATCTATCTGAAAAATAGTTTACAAATTATTTAAATGAATGTAATGGTCTGTTTACCTGTAATAAATGGTGTGTGTTTGTCCCCAAACAGCATCATGCCCCAAAGGAGGCTCGCCGTCGGCTTCTGTTTCTGATTGGTCCACACCATTGCAACCAAATTGGCGCACTGCCTGGTAAACTGTCATATTAAATGGCAAGACCGTATCTCCTATTAAAAATTGAAGCTTGTGCTTCGCAGAACCTTGGCTAATTACCACTGCAGCCTGCGAATAATTCAACTGCACGCATTATAATATGAATAGTTGTGTACTTGAAAATATTCTTATACTAATTAAACTTAGATATTTTATATTGTTTATTTTTTAAATAATAAATCTTAAATATTCATATTAATTTAATTATTTCTTTTTTATCATTTTGTTATTTAAAATTCATTTCTCTCTCTTTGTATACTTACCAAAGTATCATCAATATCATCTTCACTATTATCATCATCGCTGACCATTGATTCAGCATCTCGGATTCTGCCGTAACCTCGAACCATCAAATAACGTTCAATGGCCTGCACTAACGCAAGAGGATCGATTTTGACAGTGCCACCTTTCCATTGTTTCAAATTATTACAGTCGGGATGACGTTGTAAGTTACACTAAAATATATAACAATAAAATATTAAAATATTATTAATAAAACTATGCACTAATTTGCATATGATTACAATATTCTCATAGGACTAAATAATTAAATAAATAAAATAAAGACTAAATAAATATTTAAGAAATCAAACCTTCAGTTGATGAGTGTTGAAAAACTTTAAAGCACTAGTTCCACCTCGTCCTGCACCTGAACCAGCTGGTAAATCATGTACTTTAACTGGAAATTGTTCCAATTGAGCAACGCAACTGTTTAATTTAGCAACTAATGCTCCAAAAGCTCCAGGATTTAAATCCATTATGTTGTTTTCTTGTATCTAAACAAACACGACATAAAATTTCACATTACATACAAAATAAAATATATTTAAAAAATTAATAAACTAATTGAAGTTTAATTAATTATTTGATATTTAATCTTAATTACATTTTTGTGTTCTAAAATTATATAAATTTATTAGTGCTACTGCATGTAAATTATGTTTGAAAGGTTTATTATATTAGTAAATTTTATGTAAATAAATAATGAAGTTTAATGAAAATATCAAAATATTTCAATATAAAACTAACTGTTGTTTCAGCAAACAATTTCCAAAACATGCGAAGACGGTCATAACGATTGCCTGGCGCATCTGTGGTTGTGAGGTAGTTAAGTAGCGCACGAATTAGGCCACTATAATTCATTTCAAACGGTGAAATATCACTTTCTAATACGATGTCTCGAAGCTCGGTCAATGCAGAATACATCTCATCCAAATCCTAAAAATAATATCATAAAGTATAAAAAAATGTTATTTATTGCAATCGCTTATTATAAATTTCAAATTTATATTTAACATTATTATAATTCATTAACAAGAAAATACAATTTGTCAATAATTTGGCAACTATTAATTTAACATTAAATGTTTTTAATTAATTAAAAGCAACGTTAATTGCTATTGACATATATACAAATAACCATAACAACAATTACATTGGATTGCAAGCGCTGAATAGCTGCAGTAAGACGCGCAAGAACAGTGAGCGCAGGATTAGTGCAGGGTGCATCGTTTTGATATCGTGTAAGGAATTGGGCAGCCTGATCGCGAACCCAGGCCTTGGCTTTTTCACGGTTGCCACCGGTAAGGCTCGGATTGCTTGGAGGCTTAGCCAAACTCGTGGACGAACTAGAGTCCCTTTTATCACTTGAGGAACTGGACGAAGATGAGCGTTTTCCCCAACGAGCAGGATTTAAATTACCCAGAAACCGACTATTTTTTGGCGTAAACCCAGTAAATAATGACTCAGGTTGCGGTGGCTGTGGAGCATTACTACTCAAGCGTGAAAATCTTCCTTTCTTGTTCTGACGTTTCCTTTTAAGAACATCCCCAATCCTTCTGAAACAAAATTCAAATATCATAATTATTTGTGTTAATGGTGAATAATTGATGGAATATTTATTTAAGTTTTCAAGTGAAGAAACTATTGAAAAATATAATGAAATATAATAATAATTCTTCATTAAAAATAAATTTAATAACAATTTCATTTAAATAATATTTAATTCGTCATACAAGGCTTGGTTTGGTGAATCTTCAGTATTGACACTCAAATCAGATCGACTTCGTGTTTCCATGTTAGCCGGCACTGTAGGTTTGAGTTGACCTGTGGCAATAGATCCAAATAAAATGTTTCCATTAGCTGTTACTGAAGCTACTGGTGAAGTTACGCTGCTTGTTGAAAATGAAAGCGTTGGAGATAACGGTGTGTTAGATGGGCCAGGTTGTGGACTTGTTAGAGATGCGCCTGATACCAAAAATGATCATTCATTAATATTTTGTTAAAATATACATTTAAATATTCATTTGTATCGTATGAATATTGAATTTATAATTTCACCTGATGAACATATTGAAACGATAAATGGTTTACTTGGATTAGAACATATATTTTTCAATACATTGATTTAAAAATGGTTTAAACAATCAAATGACTGACTATGAACATCAGTCAAAACTATTACAGCTAAGCTCATTAACTGATTCAATACTAAAACAGTTTTTCCCACACTGGTTTATAACGTCTGTGCATAAGGAATCTAACACATTTGCATGAAATTGCACATAATCTCCTTAACCTACAAAACTGATACCAAGATATTTTAGGATGTTAAGTACTGAATTAGTTAATGATGTGTAT
This sequence comes from Psilanteris sp. ZL-2020, assembly GCA_022817085.1. Taxonomy (NCBI): domain Eukaryota; kingdom Metazoa; phylum Arthropoda; class Insecta; order Hymenoptera; family Scelionidae; genus Psilanteris; species Psilanteris sp. ZL-2020. The sequence continues at coordinate 3,344 of JABFQC010005972.1, read as the reverse complement.
TAAAATAATTAGTATAAAGAAGTCAACATACGATCGATACGATGCTCACCAGAAGGGCACTTGGGTGGAGACACGCCGAGAGGCACTTCTGGGTCCGCTAGAAGCCGAACCTGGTGTAATACACCTTCACGATGGAAATGTACTCCGAATACCTGTGGTAACCTTTTCATAAGAATACTAGCCATTTGTAATGCACCAATTACTATTCTCAAGTCTTGAGATGCCAACATTCCTGCTATATGAGACGATACTACTTGATTTTTTAATACATCCTGAAAATAGGGAAATAAGTTTATTCATTGAACATTAACTGAATAAATGCATACAAATTAATTGAAATATATTTAAATGAAATATAAAATAAGATTAATAAATAATATATATAATAGGCAAATTTGAGTTAATTACTTTAAGCAGATCTGTAGAGGCATAATAAACCATGCGAAGAAGTGCTCGGAGGCATTTGCATTTTACTGCTGGGCCAGCCGAACTGCTATACACTTCATACAACACCGAAAATAAGGTTCGAATGAAAGACACAAGCCATTCATTGGATTCAATTACTGGAGGCACAACGTCCATACTGAAAGATTAAGTAATATTAATATAAATTTTTACAGTATATAATATGAATTTAAGTACTTAAAAACATAGTTTTGTATAAATTTTATATATTTGTAATTACTATAAATTCATAATAAACTTTTAATTTAAAAAATTAAATTTCATTAATAGACTTAAATTACAGATATTATATTTTTTAAATTACATACTTTAGTTTTTTTCCTTTTTTATATGAATTTAAAGTGTAATAGATTTGAAAGCACTATAAATAGCATTTAAGAAAATTATTTATATATAAATATCTACTGATGCTTCATACCTGGACGAACATGTAGGACTTTTACCCTCATTAAGATGAGTATGGACACGGCGATATATACTTCTGGCCATACCAATATCTTCATTTATTTGCTTCATCACAGTCAAATCTATTGTGTAAGTTCTACCCAATGTAGACAAACATATTTCATCTTCGCCATTTTGATAAGCCATCTATAAATTGTGAATTATATATTAATATACAAAATTAAACATTATTATGTATTTAACAAAATTGAACTTTACTAATAACTTGAATAATTAATTCTTTTTTATATCAAATTTAATAACTTTAAAATTATAACAAAAGTAAATTACTTCTATTATTCTTGAGTCGATAGCACTAAACGGATGGTAGCAATGACGTTCATCACGCCACTCCCAGTGTACAGTCTCTTGTTGATTGTTTGTCCGCTCGAGTAAATTATTTACACTGAAAATTCCATCGGTAGGTAATGGAGGCATGAGTTCTTCAATAAGACAGGTTATTTCAAACCACTCTTGTGGCGAACGCTGTACTAGCTCTACATCTTCGGTTTTAACTTCAAGCGAGCCGGTCAGCAGGTAACTAAGCGTGAACGCAATATTTTGCTGTAATAATAATTGTGCCAAGTCGGGACAGCGATTTGATATCACAGAAAGCATTCGTAGTACAGTTATGAAGTTGCCAATGCTGTTCACCGGTGGCGTTATCATTAACTGAAAATATTTGAACATAAAATTAATAAAGAGAGTACATGTAAAATAATCGATAACAAATCATAAATGAAAATTATGACAAATTTTCACAAAATGCAATTAAATATTGAGTTTTGTTTGTTTTTTGTTGTTTACTAGAAATTTATTAGTATAATATCGAAATCAATAATTAATGTAATTTAATAATATTTTAAATAGATTTGTATTAATTTAATGACATAAAATCATCTTTAAATTTATAAGATCGATTTAAATTATTGAGACAAATTTTTACAAAATACGGTATTGCTTAAAATGACTTACAAGTTGTTGAAGATTTTGTAACAATTCTGCGTTAACTATTTTATGCAGCATAACAGCATCGTGTTGGAAGCTATCGACCAGACGACTGAATGCCTGACAAACGCATTCAACACTTTTCTTGTCCTGATTCGTTAGACGAGCAGTTAGTAAAGGCAAACTTTCAACTACAAGATGGAAATCATCAGGGTGTAGATTTTGACAACAATTTGCTGTTATTGTAAGAGCCGCACGCTGTGCTGTTATGTTAAAGAAGTCGACAAACTTCAAACAGGCTGACACTCCTCCCTAATAAATTGTCAATGTATTAATTTTATTAAGATCATTTTTTAATTATATTCCATAAGTACAACTGATATTTTTTATTTACGACAACTTTTCAAATTATTTATATATAACCTTTATAATATCAATAAAAATCAATACTGAAGTATTATTAATTGTCCTATGTAATGTATATAGTATAAAGAGATTTAGATTTAATAGCTTTATATACAATATTCAAGTACAATAATATATAAAATATATTTAAATAATGATTATTAATAATTAATCTGGGTTACATTAGAAACTAACGAACACTCTATAAAATTAAATTTATATAAATTTATAGTTATAGTAAGTACCGCATGTAATATAGTTTTGCTGTGCCTGCGCGACAGCATAGCTAAAGCCGTGAGGCATTGTTCAGCAACATCCATGCACTCGATCGATTCGAGCTTCTGAAGAAAAGCTGGAACAGCGTCTACAACTACTGTGGATGACCGCGGAAGAGCTTCCATCATGTATGTAAGGGCACGGCACGCATGAGTCATGATTGCGAAATTATGCTCGATACCTAGTAGATTTATCAGAGCTGCAACAACCTGCTTTACTGGAAATCCAGTGAGTGTATCTTCATTACCCATTACGAGTATTTCTCCCATTCCTATAACTGCCTGTAACTGTTCACTCTCATCATCGACTGCTTGCATACCAGCAAGCAATTGCTGAGCTTTAGCAGCTGAAAATAAAAATTACATAAAAATATTTATAATAATTGAAGCTATCATTATTTGCATTACAGAGAAAAATAATAAATAAATTAAAAAAAAATTCATTCATTATTTCAAAAAATAATTTTATATATATATTATATACACGTCAAAACTCAGAAAACTCATTGATTAAAAAAAAACGAATTCACCAGAATAAATAACTAATTATAAAAAATATCTATAAAAATGTGTACCAATTTCTTGTTTTTTTCAGGTAATCAAATATAGATATAATAAAAATAACAATAATAACAAGGGTAATAATATACTCAAGAAATTGAATAACAAGTAAGATATATTTCAATTTCAACTTTCAATATTTTTCGTTACTACTGTTTCTATAACAATTTAACCTATATAAACATGTGGAATTATGGTTTTCAGCACAAAAAATGAATTATTTTTGTGTTTTTGTGGAGTCTAGCT
>JABFQC010005971.1:0-11160 GCA_022817085.1 Psilanteris sp. ZL-2020 | reverse complement strand
GCCTTATATTCTGAAATAATACCTATTACATACAAATGAAATATTCACAATAAGCTATATAAGAGCATAATAAGCTATCAATAGAATAAGCAATTTTATTTTCCACTTTAAGAACCTAATTATATTAGAATCAAGTTACTTGTCTCGCCTCTTTAATTTTAATTTTAAATAAATTATTGTTAATAACGTAGCGATTCTTAATCCCATAAAAATAATTTAACATTTATAAATAAATATTGTAAATAAATAATTTTAAGTAACGATAAAAGTGCGTAAGAGCTGACCCAATTTAATATTTACAATGTAAAACAATACCGTTATATTATACTATAAAACAAAATATATCCCATCAATACAGAAAAACTTAAATTGGCAAAATATCTTTGATATACACTTGATTCACAAGTCTATACTGAATCGTGCATTTGAAGCAGAAGTCAGAAACTTTATTTCACTACATAATCGTGCAGGGAGACAATTGGTAAGAATTGAAACCTGAAATTCAAACTAATGCTGTGGGTATGCAATGACATTATACTACCAAGTTGCAGTGCACTTCAGTGATATAACGGCTATAAACTTGGTTTATTTCTCTCAAAAAATAACTTTAGAGTTTGTGGAGCGGTATAATACACGGTATTACTAGAGTATTGAAAACTACTCCAATAAATGTCATGGAAACGACTTTTGGTACCCTACCACTGGATTTGAAGATTCAAGAACACACACGGCGAATAGTCGGCGGACTAAATTGTTTCTTTGATAGAAAGCAAACTGTTATACGTTATCGAATTCAGGGAACAGCCATAATTTGAAGGAAGACATTGATAAGATCAATCGGAATAAATATAAAATTTATACGGTTATAAATGATTACCACATTTTAGAATTTACATTTTTACAATTAGGGATACAAACGATTGTGTTTGGAGTGGAAATGTAAATTATTGTTCCGCGTGCGGAATCTCCATTGACAAGGAAGACTGAGAGCTAGTAGAGAATCAACTGTTGGGACAGACAAGCGGCTTTTCTAATGTCCACATATTTCTCCAGCGCCTCTAAAATAGTTCAGAAGTCTATTCTAAAGCTATGTGAGCTGGGAGCCGATGAAAAGTGGAGTTTACTATACTCTTCTAGTAGTCTGGTCTTACGAAGTGGATGGATATAAGAGGGTTGATGAGCCAACCAAAAGTGGTTTAATAATAAACGAAAATATTTGGATACCAAACATATTGTTTACAGACCGAACGTAATGCATTAGAAATTATCGTAGAAGACTTGTTATTATAAATTCTGCGAGCTCACTTTGACGCAACTTTGCAGATTAGCTGATGATTACCCTGCAAAACAGGTATTCCAGCATTAAATAAGAACATAACAATCTCAGATATCCGCTTTCTGAAAGTTTTATTAGAAATAATAGGATGAATCTTTAGTTGAGAGAATAAGAAATAGAGAACACTGTGTATATTTCATGTTAACATCGTTCCTTAGACAAAAAGAATATTATTCACATTTTTCGGTCAGTTATTATTTGTGTATATTTGTAATTTTCTATTTAAATTAAGTTCTGGACCAGATTAAGAATATTATCTATGAATTGTACTGAAATCGGACTTTCCGATTTTCATTGTTTTATTTTACCTAACAACCCTTTTTCATATACTTTAACTTCTTCAATACTATTTTTCTTGGCATAATAATAACAAATCAAACAAATGTACAATACAATTAATTAATTTCATTTTAATTTATATTTATTAAATTATGTCTTCACAGTTGAATGATTTATAAACATTCTAGTCATTTTAAATAAAATTATTCTTATTTGATTGAAACAATCATGTCTTTCAATATATATATATATATTACATAGCTATAAATTCATAAAATTTTAATCGTTTCATGATTCATACATTTTTATTTCCAATAAAACGTTGAAACTGAAATTAACGATAATTACATTTTTCGTTTGGTACATGTAAAATGAATTAGTTGATCCAGTATTTCAAGTGTTGATATGTTGACATAAAACGAGTAAGAGTAATTTTAGTGCTTTTATATTGGCATGATTGAAGGGTACTTAACCTCCTTAAAGTGAATGTCTGCCAATCGAACAAGCATTGACCACAAGCCTGCCACTCTACTGACTAATCTGGGTTTCCGTAACGTTTCTACGTGAAGTCGGCTTGAAACTGTCGCAACCACTCTTAGGTGCGGAGCACGTCTTGACCGTACCCATCCTCCTTCGCTTATTGTCCATCCTACTCCTGACGCGCTCTCCTTTCAATGTGAACGAATGAGCATCACAGTCAGGAATCCGCTCAGCGTACTGTAAAGAAGCTTGATTGTCCATATTGTCCAGTCGCGTTAAATTATGAAGATCCCCTATCGCGCTATCCTTGTCATCACGGCATCGTTGTCGTTGGGAAATTCCGTTATTCTTATCAATTTACTTGACGCTTATTGTTACGAATAACGCGATTGCAAACCAAATTACAAAATCATATAACATTTATCGTTTATTAATTTAGACACTTCACGCACACAACGATGATGAATTCTTTGACAAAAAATCCGTTCATAAAATGCTTCGCATCGTTCACCGATATAGTAAAGCTCAACTACTGGAAAGCTTTTATTTTGCTCGCGCAACGGGATAAATCTGAATGTATCGCGAATAATGATTATGAGACAAGATGGAATTCTATACTAATAAAAGGAATATCGAATAGTTTCATTATTACAGTTTAATTTGTCCACGACTACGTTCAATTTTTCCAAATATTTAATATTTCCTTGTCGTTTATTTCTTGATAAAATTGATTATACTCTGTGCGCGATGAAGTACGCGGAAAAAATAAATTTATAAAGGGAACTATTTGCATCGTCAGACGTGTATAATATCATACAATTATATTTATAATCAACGTCAACGAATAATGAATATAACTAAATTCAATTACAATTTAACCAGCCCGATGCCTCGAAGCGTCACAATATAAATTGTGACAATTTCATTTCTTCATTGTGAATGCATAAATAAAATTCAATTTTTCTTCTTCTTCGAATTAATTATTATTAATTAAGTAGCGGTTCACAGCAAAAATCTCGCGGAGGTGTCTTCATTCAAGACACTAATGTCTGAATAAAACGCACAAGACTCTCAAATTAAGACAGACGACCTCTTTAATTAAATCACTTGTATCCTGAAGTAAGACATCGGTGTCTCAAATTAAGACAGTTCCATGGCATTTACTTAATTGTCGTGTAATATTCCGAAAGAATTATTCTTAAACGCGTTTTTCTCGACAAAACTGTTGTCAGACTTGATGCGCCAAGAAGACGTTCGTTCCCCTATTGAAGAAGCCCCGTTAAAAATCCAGCAAATCGCACGTCCGCGTCGAAGGGACCACAGGGTCGTGTTTCGCACCGTTCGCGAAAGCAGAACTCAACAAACCGTGCAATTGGAGACACCCGGCCTGAATTTAACATTTTGCGTAAACGACAAGCAAGAGGTGTCCTGTCCTTAACCTCAAACACAGCTATGTATCTTATGTCTATATATAGGTCTATATTTTGGCCACGTGAATGAGAGTCAAGCACTTTTACGCGAAACAAGATTTTTTTTCGAAACTCTTATAACACCATCATCCTATTGCACAACTTCGCGACATTACTCATGCGTGATACGTGTTGTGTAAAACTTCTTTCATTTTCGCTAGTTAACGTGTGTTTAACAATGATACATATAACATTATACGACGCAACGAAATATACATCCAACTTGTGGAAACAGTCGGGCAGAAATTCGCTCTATTACTGTTACACTGCCAGGATACATTAGGACCTTTTATTCGTCTTTACGTCTGTCTGGATGTGTCGTAGGTTCCAATTATCTCGCGACACTAGTCCTTTATTGCACGTCTCGTCCTGGAAAATCGTTCGTCCGTTCATCACCCGTTGTCCTCGAATGAATCTCCATCAACTCCATTTGATAATAGACGCGCGCAATTGTCATTACTCTCGTTGTAACTTCCATGCGAATAAAAAAAATTACACGAGAAACTATATCAAAGTTGCGCCCGCCGTTCCATTGTCGAAAAATTATCGCTCAATTACCATTCGCATTCAATGAAATTAATGCAGTGTGGAATTACGGTTTTTGATCCTGCTCGCAAAAAATACAATAACACGAGCGTCGGTACAGCGTCGAACGGGACATGAATAAAACGATTAAACCAGTACTGCAGCGAGTTCTAATTGTCACTCGGTATAATTCTAATTCTAATAAAAGTTGCGTATAAAGGCGATTGCGAAATAAACCGCGTGTTATTCGTTTCGTAATTTATGTCGCGTTTGTTGAAGAGCAGCGGGAAAATTCATATTAGGCGCAGGACGATATAAACCCCGAAATGTAGTGTAATCAAAAAAAGCCGACTACTTTGAATCATTTTTACCTTCAATTCAATTAGAATTATTAACAATATTAATGTACAATTTGTTCGCATTAAATACATATTTTTATCTTCAATTCTAGAATTAGTAAATAAAACTTTAAATATTGTATATATATACATCTGAATTTGGTATCAAACAAAAATGCGAATTACGTAAGACGCAGAGCGCGTGATTAATTAACCACGAATTTATATACACAGACGGTATTTTGTGCCGTCAAAGTCACATTCGTTAGTATCTAGTAAAAAGTTAAAACCAACGAAAAAGTGAAATTTGAAACGTCTGGCAGTCGTAACGATGACTCAGGTGATAGCGAACCGAGCATAAAGGGATAAGTAGCGGTGAGTTTTCAGGATCCTAAACTACGTTAGATCTCTTCTGCGCGTGACGCTGAGATACGGACTGGAAGGGAGTGTTTCTAGTCCTCGTTAGCGCTCGTCTCCCCCTCGTCCTCCCGCCGTGTCGCCGTCGCCCTTCTACGTCGTCGTCCGGCTTCCGTTCATCCTGCGTCACCCCTCCCCTCCGTCATGCACTCTCGACGACACATTCGCATTTCAATCTCCAGTTCTTGGCACTTCACCCGGGTCGAACAATCGCTTCGTAATTCTTCCCAATCAAGCGATTGTCGAAGCTAAAACTATTGTGTCTGCGAAGCGAGACCGGAAGCGGTATTCACTCGCTGTCGTCTTTTGGTCCGCGTTGCTAAGATCCGCTCTCTTTATTCCGCAGCAACATCATCGCAGGGTTTAAGAGCGATCGCACTTTGAGAGAGCGGTCAATCGAGCGATAAAGACTTTGCCATTGTGTTTTCAAAAGACACTAAAAGACGCGCTCATCAAATTTCCGTTAGCGAACATCATTTCAAAAGTTCCGCCGGACGAACCGCAGCGACACGAGACGAGCATTATGATACGATGTTAATTTTTTAATTTTGTTGCTGCGCCGTTTATTGGTCCGATTCATCGCGATAATTTTGAAAGTGCATTTATGCTCTGCCATGAATTTATATTAAATCGCGATATGTGAAGAATCGAAGCAACTCGAAGTGCTGTTACGAACTTATGGGGGTTTGAAATTTGGTTTCAAACTTCTTTCAACGTATAATAATGTATTTATCCCTTTGCAAAAATATTTATGATTATATTTAATTATCTTCAAAGGGTATATATACAAACGAGACGAGTCTTCAAACCGTTCAATATTGAATACTCGAAATTTAAATCGGTGTATAATTCGTGTATTTTTTGATCACTTGATAAATATCTCATCATGGATGACATCAATAATTTATTTTGACACTGACAAATGGCTTAAAGCTTTTTCTTAGGCCATTAATTTTATTTGTTGATGATATCTTTCTTGATTTAATAGATTTCCTTTTACGATTCACGAGAATGGTTGTAGTTCGCGAATCATTAAAACGTATGAAACAATTAAAACTTTTTGCAATAAAAAATAATAACAGCTAACTCTGTTTTATATATCAAATATAATCGCATTAATCATAGTTTACATTACACTTATTGAAAGGAACGGGATTATATCGCTTTCATAAACCAAGTTTCGTATAACAAATTACTATATTATAAATGAATTAAAAAATACAAAACCGCGCTGCAATAAATGCAAATAATTTGCTATCGCGAAAAGCATTATCACGGTGAAACGTCTGAAATCTTAAAATTTGCCGGGTAAGTATTTGAAAGCAAAAGTGTCCCATAAATTATGTATAGCCCGAAGGTACCTTATTCAACGCCAAACAATACTACAAAAATCGCATCACTCTCGGAATATCACGAAATAATAAATAACCACTTCAAGTTTGGACACTTCATTGATTAAGGACCATTACTAAAATAAAAACGAGCGCGCAAGTATATCGAATTTAAGCGTTAAAATAGAACAATGCTGCGCCACCGAATCCATAGAAATCATTCTGCCAAAGATTTTTCGCCTCCAACCTTATTTACTCACTCGTTCGGTACTTTTATATATATATATCGAATTGCGCAAGATAAATTGATCCCGCATGATATTTTGGAAACCATTGGGAACGTAATTTTTCAGACAAAACTGTTGACACATTCCATTAACCGCGGTCTGAACCAAACAACGCTGCCTCCACTTGCTCTTTCGAGTTCCTCGATGGCTAGCGATCAGCGGTCCCACGATCGCCCGCGGAAAGGCATCGCCCGTGCGAACAAACAAGTTGAATTAAACGCGCCCCACATCAATGACAAACAATCGATTAATTAACAATAAGCAGCGAATTAAATGTCACGCTGTAGCGGCATAGCGATATCCGCGATTTCATACGCGTTTCCGTGCACGATTCGACCGCGGCTGTTTATTTTAAGTATCATTCATTGTCGCTGTTAGTTTGCGGCGATAATGCGCCACCACTTTGAGTGGAATACGAAAGCAGCCTCGCGTATATAGAGAAATATACGAGCGGTATAAAAAAGCGCTAAACGCGAATACGCGTAGGCAGGCTTTCTCTCGCGTGAACTTCCGCACGGAGGCTTCCAATAATCTATGCGCACATGCTCAAAGTATCGAAGATAGAGAGGAATTGCGAGCGGAGGAGCTGGCGCGGCGTGGGATCGGTTGGGGCTTAGCGAGTGTGGGGAAGGAATAGTTCTTCGGGATTCTCAGACAGCCCAAATCAATGCAAACAACTGGATATTGCCGGCAATATCAGTTTCCTTAGACCTGCGCGCTGCTCAATTGAGAAACGCGTTCCATTGAAAGACGGAATAAGAGAAACGGAATATGAAAGAAACAGAGAGGGAGACAACGGAGTTGGCGCTTCTTACGGGCAAAAAAGTGCACGCGGGAGACGCGGGAAGGGGACGAGGAGGGGGAGAAGGGGGGTGAGACCGAGCTTGGAAGCTGCACCCAGCTTGAGCGAAAGTTTGTCTTGCCCTTCCTCCGGCGGTGTGATTTATTCAGCCTATTTTATGCGAGCCACGCCATATATGAGATTTTTCTGAGCTTCGTATTTTCTTAAAACGCATGATCGAAAGAGAAAGAATGATAGGAAAATCTGCGCAGAAGGAAGAAAAACGACGAGTTGACGATTTATTGGGTGAAATGCACTTTCCTTATCCCTTATAGGGGGCGCGGATATAAACTAGTGCGCGGCGATGAAGGGTTCGTTACAGAGGAGACTGTTTGGCGAAAATAGATCGGAGCCGATGCGATCCGTCGTCTGAAGTTTCAATTACGGATTTTCAATTCGCAATTGCAAATTAGCGGACGACCTGGTGATTCCAAAGAAGACTACGACGCGGGGGTTGACTTTGTTGAGGATGGTTGCAAAATATATATATATATATATATATATATATATATATATATAAATACAGATTTTAAGAAGGGATTTATGATAGCAGATGGATGGAAAGGGATTGAAGCAGGGAGGAAGAGGATTTCATCGCTGACTTATAGGTATATATTCTGTTGAAAGTGCAATTTGAATACTTTGGAAGTATTACCGTGAATGCACTTATATGCAAATGATGTAACGATACACAACGGATTTTATTATATGAGCAGAATTGTTCGAAAGGGTTTGCTTTCCAAGAAAGTGGGGAAACCAATTTGATAAAATAATATAATATCAAACATTTGTAATAATGTAATTGACGTAAAAAAGTTTTGACAGGCGTCGTTGTAAATGTATGTAGACAACATTCTTGATGATTTGTATATAAACACTCAATTAACTTTGTTGGTTGTATATATATATATTTATAAGCTGGTTGTATGGATAAACTGATATCTACACTGACTTAAATTAATACAAATTGCGAGAAATAATATTAAAGCATTGAAATTGTTTAAATTAAATATTTTTATTTTAACAATAATGTAGTATATTGCAATTACTTCGCTAGTAATTCGTAGCGTATTTGCAATAGTAATGTGAAATTTAAATCAAATTTAAATTGTACGATTTCAATGTAACAATTACATTATAATGGAAATTGGAGAAAAATATAAATTTCTGATGTTGGTTCTCAAATCGAAACGATTTGATTATTATTGCTTTATTTTGAGGATTATTAATTCTAATTTCGCAATTAATAATGTTGGATGTAAATATTCTACCATGTATATATATCAGTAATTGTAAATAACAAGATTTAGTTAATCTATGCAAATAAATACTAATGAATAAATTCAATACTAATGTATTTATTTATTTAAATTTCGTCGTGTTATGTGCTTAAATTATTGAAACATAATATTTTAGTTTGCTTTATTTCCCACGAGATAAGTCTAACGTAATCATGATCCGTTGAGTATTCATACGACGATGGACTATTAAATTGATCATTCTAAAAGTCTAATCTTAGATTATATTATATTTACAATTTAAAAATCCTTAATTTTGAAAATGATTTTATTACATTCAAACTCTATGAATTTTAACTAGGTATACATAAATTTAGTTAATATCAGATCTAAGAAACGAATCGAAAGCGCATTTTAATACGTTTAAAATACTGTATAATTTGAACAATTAATGAAAAAATCCACCGATTTCAAACGATTCTTAATAATAATAATGAAACGCTGAGAAGCGCTGGCCAAAATTATTGGTCAAAAAATACAGTCATCCTTAGGGCGGAAGTTGAAAGCCCTTAACCGACCTTTGCCCTAAATTGGTTTAGTTACAAAATTGTTTTCTCAGGCCACAGAAGCATAAAATTAAACTGCATCTTCAAAAGGGCAGCTAAACGAAATCAAGATTTTGAAACAAGATTACTATATAAATTTTATTTTAAAAAGATATTTTAGCAACGTGTAAATACTTTAAACTACGATAGTTCCGGATTATTTTGCTGATCGAAATTATAGTCGTTTAATATAAACGCTATGTTATTTACATAAAATATAAAATTATTTTCTATTCGTACATATAACTTTACAACTATATACAGTTTGTTTTCTATATATCATAATTATTTATTAAAGTATATATCTCCTACTTCTTGCAGCAATTGACAATGAACCTATTTTATCGTAATTCAAAAACATTTATTTACAAACAAATGTCATTGTATTTTACACCAAAATCAATATAATTATCAGGGGAATTGTTCAAATTAGCTATCAAAATTGTAGCGAATGGAAACAGCTAAACTAAATCATCAGATGCATCAGAAATTTAGATAAAATTAAGACAATTGTTATGGAATTTAAACCAAACATTCAGTTAAAGTATATATTAAATATATTTATTTTATTTGTAATAAATAATTTTATAAATTATACAACAATTATATACTTTTCAAAATTAACTCATTTATAAACTAATCTAACAACACTTTCAAGTTAATACGAATGAAAATATTTTTCCTATCATCTTTCAAGAGGGTCTCACATTTTCGAGATTCGATTTTCGGATTGCTGTAAGATATAGATATATAGTTATAGTAATTACAAAATTACTTACAGTTCAATCTACTTTTTCCATCAATATCATTCCATTTAAAGTATTTTTAGAGAAAATTTGACGATATCTAAGTATATTTGAACGAAATTAATCCAAAAATGGTTGCAAGATTAAAAACGGGATAGAAATTTTCGAATCTTTTATTTCTTAAATTAAATGAAAAAAGTTGAAATTTTTATTTTAATTATCCTTTTGAAACCACCAAGAAATGTGTACGTTTATATAAAAGAAATTAAACTATATGCTTTCTAATAGAATTGAAATAAATCATCGAAATGACATACAAGCTCTATTACAGAAGTTGAGATAAAAATTTGTGATGATTTACGTACGTACGAAAAAGAATTTATCACAGATCATTTCTGGTATATAAAAAAATTAGACTGACCAACCATAGATTTCAAATAAAAACGCATTTAATAAATTAAGAAAGAAATGTTATCATTTATTTTTATAAGTAAATTATTTAGTATAAATATACATTTTGAACGTATTTAAATTGAGTTATCTACATTTTTATAAAACAAACCTACATACATATTGATATACATTTCTTTGCATTCTGGTACCGAAATCTAAATTTCATTTATCAAAACAAATATAACAATTGTTAAATGCAAAACAAGTTCCATTTTAAATTGTACATTAAATTGATATTTATAATACGAGTAATCTGATTGTATTAACAACTATAAAAATTTATATGGAGGAGTATTTCGAATTCTCATCAATAATCATATATAATAGAAGCAGAGCATAAAACTGACAATTGCACGTGGTCGCACAAATCATGAGACCAAGTATTTGCCAGCGCTACTATTGAAGTATAAAAATGTAATATATTTTTCATGTAATGTACAATTGAATGTACATTATTTCAAGCAAGCTTTAACTTTTTGTTTAAAAATACATAAAAAAAGTTGTTTCAAAATACGATATGAAGTAACTTGAAACTTGAAATATAAAATAAAAATTTAACAATTTATTACGACGGGGGGGGGGGGGGTTTATTTTTTTTTTTATTTAAAGTTTATTTTCTTTTGCTTATTTGCTATATTTCATCGAGATTGTTTAAACTCAATAACTACTATCACCACCAACATTCCCTTCCTGGATATCCAGGTTTTCTGTTTCGTTTCCGTTAATTTCTGTACATTTGCCTTAAATGCAATACTGGGTTTATCTTAGTTCGTAAATAGGTTTTATTTTACCATTGAAAGAAAGGTGGTGGATTT
>JABFQC010005970.1:0-11164 GCA_022817085.1 Psilanteris sp. ZL-2020 | reverse complement strand
CTGTAAAGTGAGGGATAGGCCACCATGAAGATATTTTTCATGGGAATATTGAACTATCAAACGAACCACATGATGATTCTTCAAGATAATGGGATGTTTAGCTTCAAAAGTAAGATCCGAATTCTCCAATCGTCCTCCAACACGAAGCGTTCCCTTTGCATCCAAAAATGGGAATAAACTCGCAATGAACTATTATTCTCAACGGGAAGATTATTTTTAAGATTTTCTATTTCCTGTGGAAATTGATAATGTTGTAATTTATGAACAATAATCAACGAGGTATTAAAAATTTTAGAACAAATTTCTTTTGAAGACAATTTATTTGGATTGGTTGGAGACCATCTCAATACATAACAATAAATACGCAGTAACTTATTCCAAAACGAGAAACGATCAAAAATGGTTAAAGCATTGGTAAATGAAGCTTGAGTATTAAATGATTTGATCTTGTTCCGATAGGGAGCTTACAAGAGGATCAAGTTTGAATTCTGGCCATTGATCTTCAGAAGTCACCAACCATTCAGGCCCATGCCACCACAAGGTGGACTGGATAAGAAGGGAAGGGGTAATTCCACGAGAAGCTAGATCAGCCGGATTTTGGGTTCCTGGTACATGTTTCCACTCAATATTGGGAAAAAGAGAATGAATCAATGACACTCGATTGGCAATATAAGTCTTCTATTCGTGGTACTGACGCTTTAGCCAAGAAATAACGATGGTAGAATCTGTCCACAAAAAAACAAACACATTTTGATATTCCGGATTAGTTCTAAGAGCGGACATCGATTCAGATAATAGCACTGCTGCGCATAGTTCTAATCGGGGTATAGAAACCTGTTTGAGTGGTGCTACTCGAGTTTTGCTAGAGATAAGTGAAACTGTCGTAGTGAAATCAGACAAAACAGTTTTTAAGTAAATGATTGCAGCATAAGCTTTCGTAGATGCGTCAGAAAACCCATGAAGTTCACAATGTAGAATTTTGGAATCGAACCCTACCAATCTAGGTAAGCGAAGATCAGCTAATTTTGGAAGGTTTGAAGCATAGTTTTTCCACTCCAGTTGAAGATTCTGGGGAATTTCCGTGTCCCAATCAAACTTATTTAACCACAACGTTTGAATAAATATTTTTGCGATAATGATAACTGGGCTGATCCACCCGAAAGGATCGTAAAATCTTGCAATCAAACTTAAGATCTGTCTTTTGGTACGTTAATTAAATTCAGAGAGATTAATTTGAAATTTAAAGGAATCAGAAATCGGATTCCAAGCGATTCCTAAAATTTTAACGGAATCATCAATAGTAATAGTGTGATCATACATTACGCCATGATCCTCTGAAGGAAGCTCAACAATCAGATCATTACAATTGCTAGCCCATTTTCTCAACTTAAAGCCACCTTTGGCTAATAGGTTAATGATCTCATCTCGGATTCTTCGAGCAAGATCAATATCATTTGCTCCAAATAGACAATCGTCTACATAGAAATTATTAAGAACAATTGATTGAGCAAGTGGACAGGAATCACCTGCGTCCAAAGCTAATTGTTTCAAGACTCTCAATGCGAGGAATGGAGCACTCTTCATACCAAATGTAACCATATTCAATTTATAGGTTTTGATCGATTCAGACGGGTGGTACCGCCATCGAATTCATTGATAATCTTGATCATTTTCGTGTACCCAAATCTGCCAATACATTTGGGCAACATCGGAGCACAAATATTTATGTAATCTCCATCGACAAATCAAATCAGGTAAGTTTATTTGAAGTTTAGGACCTTCGAACTGTAGATCATTAATTGAGAGTTGATTGGACATTGGAGCAGAGGCATTGAACACAACTCTCAATTCCGTGGTAGTACTGGAATGTTTAAAAACTGGATGATGACCAAGATATACATGAGGAATACTAATTGGCATCTCTTCAGATATACAGGACATATGTCCGGAGTCATCATAATTTTGCATAAATGCTCTATACAATTCAGCTTTGCTAAAAGAAGCTCCCAATTCCAAAAGGAGTTCTGTTTTAAAGGGATAACGTACAATGTATCTCTCTGTCGAATCTCTTGAATGTGATTTAATAAAATGTTGTTCGCAGTGAATATCATCTTCAGTTGGGGAAATCTTGATGGAAGCTTCCTCGGTTTCCCAGAGTTGTTACAAGGACCTATCTAAATCTGTATTATTTAAGCATAAATGAGAAAAACCTATAGTGGGAATAGTATCTTTGATAGGGCAAACATTTCCAGATAGAATCCACGCGAAGATGGTGTTTTGAGCGACAGGTTGATTGGAATCGCCTTTTCTGAGACCATCAAGTAAGGAATAAGCGTAAATATTCGCTCCCAAAATAAGATCTATAGGATGCTTCGATGTTGGATCATAATCTGCTAATTTCAAGTCTTGTAAATAAGAGAAATTATGAATAGGAGAGATAGATTGAGAGGAATAAGAGATGAGGGATGGGACAATGAGAGCTTGAGCAGGTAGGATAAAATTAAAATTTTCAACGGGGGAAATAGTAATTGGAATCGCGTGTTTCAATTTGCCAGCCGAGACATTTCCGATCCCGGTTAATGAAGCATTTATAGACCGAAATTTCTTCTTTAAGGCTTGACGTAATTTATGAGATATCAGAGTGTTGGTTGATCCCTGATCCAATAAAGCGCGACATCAGAGAGAATGAGAGGATCCAGTTACCAAGACCCAAGCGGTTGACAAGAGAGCTAGTTTTTGTCCAACATCGGTACATATATGAGATGAAATATTTATTTCGCCGGATTCATTAATATCATTAATCATTAATATCATTAATATTCATTAATATTGATACTTGAATTTTCCGTTCTGGGAAGCTGGCTAGTGGATTCTCCATTATCAACTTTAAATTTGTGTAATAAAATGTGATGCGATTTGTCGCAATAACGACATTTCAACTTGCTCTTACAAGCTTCCAACGTATGTCGCGCAGTTAAACAATTAAAACAGAATTTAATTTTCTTAACAGTTTCCCATCTAGTTGCCGGAGATTTAGATAAGAAGTTATTGCAACTATATATCTGATGAGGTCCTTTGCAATTTGGACATTTGAATGGAGAAGTATTTTGATTATAAGGTTTTTGATCTGAGAGCAAATTTGAATTTAACGTAAAAGGGCGCTGAATAGTTTTAATAAGTTTGTCCTTTTTTCCCTAATTAAGATTTTCTAAGGCAATAATCCTAGATTCTATAAACGAATATCATATGAAGGAAAATCCGTAGAATTCCCCAGCTGAATCTCCCATGATCTTCGTGTTTCAAAATCCAGCCAACCAATATATTGTCACAAGAAGGTCGGTTTAACTTTTTAAGAGTTTGAACTGCTGTATTAAAATCATTTACCAACTTACGAAGCTTCATGGCGGATTCCTGATTAACAGCAGGTATATTAAATAAATTAGAAAGAGAATGAAAATGTAAGATTCTAGGATTAGCATACCGTGCCTTTAGATTATTCCATGCGATACAGAAATTATTTCCTGTAATAGGAAGACCTTTTATCAATTCTGCTGCTTCTCCATCCAAACAAGAATTAAGATAGTGTAATCGCTGTAAATCTGAGATTGACTCGTCTTTAATAAGTAATGACTCAAAATAGTCATGGAAAGTGGACCAGTCTTTCAAATTTCCGGAAAACTTGGGAATATTAATGCTAGGAAAGTGAGTCCTAGTGCGGAGATATGATTGATCATATGATCTAGTATGAACATCATGCATCTCAAGAGGTTTTAACAATTTATCGATACAATCCAACATCTGACATTCCTTTTGTCGAAATTGTCGATTTACAAAATAAGTATGAGAATTTCTGATACCTTCATTAACCTCATGAATTAATGCCGTATCTAATGTTAAGCATCTTTTCCAGATATGCTTAACATAATCTAAGCGTGAGCGCGCTTGATTTGTGAAAGATTTGGATTATTTGACAGAAATGTCGTTACTGAATCAATCGATTCAAATTGTCGTTGAATTTCATATATATGTCGATCAAATAATTCATTTTCATTTTGGTCAATACTTTCATTTGACTCAGCCATATCGAATTTTATTTTGTATTCTCAGTGATTAATTTGTTTGTATACTTTGGAGAGACAATAATCTCTTAATTGCAACTCTAATCACAATTAAAATTAGAAAGACACTAATCTTTACTAAATATACAATATACAATCTTTTTCCATTTTAACCTCAAAAAATCATATTTCTTATATCTCAATCATTATCTTCACTCTAAATTAATTTTCATTTAACTAAAGATTGATTTCAATAACAATTTAACAAAAAATTATCAAGATATGTTAACAAATAAGACTCAAGGATAAATGATAATCTCAACACGATGAATCACAATCACTTGAATATTTAATTACACTATCATGCATAATAAAATTAATCATGAACCATCGACGGTTAATTTTATAAATAAATGATTGAATGCCTTACGAGTGAATATTAATTTTTTTTTCATTTAAATATAGATAATTATACTTTGATTTAAATTAGATTGTACTCACAACGAACAAAATCTAACCATGACTCATATAATTATAACTAATCAGTATCCAATTGACATTTATTTAACAAACAAAATGATTTCATTAAATATACGTAGGTTTCAACTATCTAAAAATACACAATAATCTGCATGGTATCATAATGACTTCTCATGAATTAATGAGTGATTATTTTCAATAATAATAAATTTAATAAAAGTGAATCATAAATAATTATTGAAATATAATTTTGAAGACATATAGAAGAATGTAAATGATAATTCAATATATGAATTTACGATTATTTATTGAAATTGAATAATTTTAAAATATGAAAATGATTCTAATCAATATATATTAGTTTAGTAAAATAATTTTAACAATCGAATACCTTACTTCAAAATTATGATTCACTTGTTCATACAGATATAAATTATAAAGAAATCGATGAAAGTAAAGTTTTCTCTTCCCGAGTATCCGTCCAGCGATAATAGTCGACCAAGGGGCACAGTGTTCCATATAACCAACAGGTTCACTTTTTCAAAGCGATACTAACGCCTCTATATCTGTTTAGAGCAAAGCGTACTAAAAATAAGCTAGGCGGTTATTAAAAAAATTTAAATGATACAATATTTAATCAATTTAAAATTAAAGAAATATTAAAAAAAATTAATAAATTAATATTTTTAATAATAACTTTAATAAATGATATATTATGACAATGAAATAAAAAATTACATACCAAATTGTTTAAAATAATTATTTATTAAACACATTTTAATAACATTTTATAAATCTACAATTAATGGCATTTTATATATTTTTACAATAAATATATTTAATATTAAGTGTATTACTCTATAAAATTATAAATTATAATATAAAATCATATATTATTTTATAATTAACAAGAATACAATCATAAATAAATTACACGTTTTTTAATTTTATATATCATTACATTTTTTACGTTTACGTTGTATAACAAAGTAAAGTTTGTTTATGTTTATAAATAAATAATAATAATATAAATTATATTAAATACAACCTGGTTTATGTATTATTTTTAATACGTGTCAAAATGCCACTTCAATTTTATTCAATATAAAATACAAACAGCAATAGAAAGCACAGACTAGTCAACGATAATATTCCATTTAAATTTAGCCGGTTAACCTACTTTACATGACATGTGGAAATTTCAGCACGCCAACGCCAGCTGGGACTGTTTAGAGAATATTGGAACTATATTCTTGGAACACATTCTTATTGAAGTTTGTACCCCCTGATAGTCGACTCTGATCTGCTGCGTCGCGGCAAATGTTCTTCGAATATACGTCAGCGCTCTGATGGTCGATAGGAGAAGCGTTACGGCAGTTGGTACTCCTCTTGTTACAATTTCAATTAACTATGCAGCGTTCTTCATCATCATATTTAAATCAATGATTTGCGTAATTGAATTCTGATCGATTTTTAAACTTAATCGAAATCAGGAATTAATTGTCACTTAATTAGCGATTTTTACAAATTGTATGCAATTCTTTTTCTTTTTTTAATTAAAATTCACATTTGAATTGTGAAATTTTCAATTTATAAGTGTGATGATCACATACGAACCTCGTGTGTTTTGAGAACAAATCAAATCAATTGTTTAATATTGTCTTCACAGGACTGCATTTTAATAATTTTGATTAATTATAGCTGAACCAAAAAATCACGTCGGGGTCACCATGTTTTTGTGAACATAAAGTGGCAATTTATGTATTTTTTGCGGTCCTAAAACAAAAAATTATTTTAACAACAGATATTTTTAAGTGAAAGCATTAGCAGATACTGCTTCTGGATGAAGCAAACATTCGTGAAATCCACCTGTTATTTTTCGACTTCAATTTCGGTGAAACGGTTTAAATCTTAATAGATGACAATTGTATTCTTCCAATCTGGTATTTTTAAAAAATTATAGCTAAAACAAACATATTGTAATAAAAAATAATTGTAATAAAAATAATTTATTAGGTAGCGAGATAGGTAGGTAGTGTTTTTGTGTTAGGTGTTCTTTTAAAGACTTTGGTTTTTTAATTTCAAAATACATGTATGCGTATGTAATTTCTAAACATTATTTATATATATATAGTTCTACAAATGCAAGAATGTTGTTTATGATTTAATATAAATATATAAATAAAATATTCTAAGAAAAATACATGCAATAATAGAATGGACGCTCTAGATATTAAAAATCGTAAATTGTAGTAAAGTAATTTTTTAGTATTATTATTTATCTACATCTAGTACTTCGTAGGATTGATTCAATCCCATCAATCAATAAAATCAAGAAATTTTGATTACTTAAATTAACGTCATATAATGTTTAAATCAAGAACATCCTGAGGTTGATTCTACTATATTTCTGATAGTTAAATCAAGGCATTTTTGAAATTATTTCAATCTCATCATGGCATTGATTATATACAACTCCATAATACGGCTAAATCAAGTGAATATTGGTTGATTTAACCGTCCTTTTTGTACAGTGTAAGGAATGTAATACTCGTTAGCTTTAAAATGTACATTTGTAAAAATTCGCTACAAAAAGATGTAAAATCTAGTAAGGAAATATAAATCAATAATAAAAAAAATAAAAAATAAATTACCCTTTCGTGATGAAAAGGCCCGGATCGGCCCAAAATCCTGTTCATGAAATCATCTATCACATCGCGCATTAAAAACTGTGTATGAATCATCGATGTGAGAGTGATCACGTGATTGTTTTCTGGTGCCGTAGCTATGATAGTCTATTGTAAAAGTTGTTAAGGTTACCATATAGGAATATAGATTTTATGCAATTAATGTAAGAATACCGATTGATATAATAATCTAATACAACAAAATGTTATAAATACTGTTAAATACATATCTATTCATGATAAAAGCTTTATTCATTTTATGTTTATTGTGTAGTTCCTTTTAGGATAGGATTATATTACCATGTCTAAGAGAATCCGAACAAATAGCAATTTGGAAATCGAAGAAAAATAATAAAACAAATTTATAAAAAGATGTTCCTGAAACAAATATAAAAAATAAAACAAGTGACAGAAAAGAAAAGAAATTGGTTGTGGTATTTTAGAAAGTAATTATGATTATTAAAATATAATAAAATTCTCTATTTGTTTTTATTTTCATTCTTATTTATTAATTTATTTCATTTATATTTATATTTTTTATTAATATTTCTCTCCATCCGATTACAAATGACCATCTTATTTAAGGATATAATTCTATTATATACTACTATATGAACACAATGTTAACAATGTACAATGTTAACAAATATACAATACAATTAAATAATAATAATAATAATTATTTTTAATCGTTAATTTTTTGTTGGCCACAGGTGTGACATGTGATAATTTGCAGAATTCACTTACAAGAGCAAAGGAGTCATAGATAAATTTTGGTCAACTGTGACTTCACATAAAATTAAGGCCTATGTCTGTGTTTTATTATACATGAGTATTGTTCACTTACCCAAAAACCACATGTATTTTCATGATGATTTTGTTCCATGGACTCTAATAAAAAATGTATTTTCATATGACAAATTTACGAACTCACAAAACCAACGTACAAAAATGATCTGTTACCGAAAATCATAATGTGTTGTACAAATTCCATCTAATTTTAGATATCATGAATAAATTTGCTATTTACATGGACGAGAAGTTTCTAAAGATGATTCTATCATAGCATTTTTTTGCTATGCAAGACCAAGTTTTTTGAAAACAATATATATGCTAAATACCTAAAAACTGGGGTTTTTAGGCCTGGGCAATTTGTAATAGTCGAACAGGTTACCTTCTTCGTTGTAAAATTTATTTCGGAAAGAAAGAAACAAAACATCCAAATTTATTGTTACGAGAAAAAGTTGTCCTTGACATGGCGAACCATTCTTGTACAAGTTTCATCGCGCATATTTTGATAATGTTTTACATCGGTAAGATTAATACAAATATTAAAAAAGATACTTGTGCGTATGGAACAGTTAGGCCTGATAAGAAAGGCATTCCAAATGAATTAAAACCCTACAAAAATCTAAACCTGCAACGTGGCAAGATAAACGAGATGTTTGCGTTCTTCAAACAAACTGTGATCAAGGGGCGCGGTAGCGTTATGACAAGCCAAGGTGAAGCGGAGCACTAACGCGACACTATTTTCTTGAAATTTTGAATCTAACTCCACATCGAAATTTAATTTCTGTTTTAAATTATTCATAAACAAGAATATTTAAAAGTATGTGTATGAATCAAGGGGCGCGGTAGCGCCCTGATGAGCCAAGGTCAAGCGGAGTGCTGTCGCGACACTATTTTCTTGAACTTTTGAATCTAACTCCACATCAAAATTACATTTCTGTTTTAAATTATTTATAAACAACAATATTTAAAAGTATGTGTATGAACGAGTATTTCAATACTGAACATTTAATTGAACGAATTTAGCCTAATTTACTTTCTTTTACCATTTTTTCGCTTTTGTATAATTGCCTAAATATCTCTATCTTGTCTATCTTTCTATCTCTCTCAAGCTCAGGCTGAAACATATCAGTCTGTGTTTTTCTTTCTACAAACAGTTTCTACTTATCTATCTTTCTTTACTGAGCGCTAAACATTATCATCTTCTTTTTATTACGTTCCGAAAAAAAGTTTCTACTTATTATGTCTTGTTTTAATGAAATCTAAAACAGAATGTCTTCTTCTCTGTCTTTGGTTGTTTTAATAATACATTAGGATATTATATTAAATCATACGATATTTAATGAATTGTTGAATATATAATAAAAGTGTTAAGTGATATATTATAATGTTAAGTGATAAAGTGCAATATTAAAGATAAGAAAAAATAGATACATCATTACATTAACTTAATTGTCATTAATTCAATATCTTGGAGCTATTACATGATCTCAGCATAGATGGTTTTCTTTTACTGTAAATTTATCGTTAATTAATGTTATGTAATTGTTTATAATGGTCTATTTCTGTGTGTTTCTTGAATTAGAATCATTTATTTGCAACAACTTATTGTCTTTTAGTAATTTTAAAGCCTTTTTATAGTAAAAACTTAAATTATTTAATTTTCTCATTTTTGATTGTTTATAACTAATATATACCGATCTTTTCATCAAAATGTAACCTTAATAGACTCAGTTATAAATATTTTAAGTTATCCAACTGTAAATTTTCAATTTCATTGATGCGAATTTCACTATTTTAGGCTCAAAAAGTGGATTTCATAAAATTAAAAGTGTAGTCATCATTATAGTTTTAACAATTTATACCATACTATTTGTTATAAACGGTTACTTGCATGTATATTTATAGAATTTTAGTTATTTGTGGTAAATTTTTAATTGTAATGGATTTTGTATGGTTGATGCTCTAATACTTGAAATTTCTACAGTTGAAGGTCTCATGTATAATTGTTAAATCACTTTTAAATGTGTTTTATTGTTAATTTATGGTCTCTAATTGTTTAACACCATCTACTGAATCACTGGCAAGAAGCAGAGTTGGTCATTTATAAGTATTTATATATTTATTAGTGCTTTTGGGCCAAAATTATAAGAAATGTTCAAATTATTTAAATTTGTTTTTGGTTGATTATAACAATTTATAATAGTCTTTTATAACAACACGTTATATAATACGATTCGCTAAATATTATTTCATGCTTCTATACCATGAAATTTTGAATTTGTTGAATATTCTGAGTTTTCACATTTTCAGCTGAAAAATTGCATTAGAGTAAGAATTCCTCTAAGAAGAATTCCTAAGAAGTTAAACATGAAATTCGCATAAGTGACAAACATATATGTAAAATACATATTTATAAAGAACTTCTATGTAAAAATAATACCATAAAATATTTTTGACTAAAAATTAATTTTCACAAAGTTATAAACAATTATTAATTTTGCGAGTAATTTCTAAAGAATGTTTTTTTACGTTATATAATAAATATTTTTTCCTAATAAACTACGATAACTGTTATGAAATGTATATCATTTGATTATTTTAACTAAATTTGATTTAATTAATTGTTTATTTTATCTTGAAAGGAGCCAAGAGTCAATTATTATTCCATACTCAAAACATATTATTTAAAATAAAATCTCTACTTCTTAACATATGAAAAATCACAAATTCAAAACATACAATCAAACTCTAACTCAAAATGTATGAATATAATAAAAATAATAACTTAGAACCAAATTCAAAATCAAAACTTTTGAAAAATAGCAAAAGTCGAAACTTACAATCAAACCTATACTCAAAACTTATGACTATAAGAAATGTATACTTAAAACCAAACCCACATTCGAAACTATTGAAAATCTAAACGTAAATCCAAAACCAAACCAACACACAAAAACCTTGGCGACCCGCCCTTTTTCAAGATATATCACGCAAAAAATCGTTACATTTCCACCGTTGTGAAGTGAAATTACACAATACTTTTATACTTTTTATGCATTACCCAGCATATCTCAATCCAATATAATTACTATATATTAAATTGGTTATGAGTCCATTTACCAATAACAAAACTAAATTGTATATAGG
>JABFQC010005969.1:0-11165 GCA_022817085.1 Psilanteris sp. ZL-2020 | reverse complement strand
TACCTTTTAAAAAAATAATTTTTTATACACAAAATTTAAACGTTTTGAAAAAATTTAAAAAAAAAACAAATAAAAAAAACCCAATAATTCAAAAATTACATGTGTGGGGATTCATTTTAATTCCCGATTTATTTTTTTAAATGTAAAAAATTAAAAAAAAAAAAAAAAAAACAGAATATTTTTAATATAATTTAATTATTTATACAATTAAAATATTTAAACATTTTTTACAATTAACTTCAAGACAGTTTCAAAATTACAAACTTTCTTTTCTAATTATCGTATTTTACTCAATAACTATAGGAATATGCTGTGCAAAAAAAAAGAAAATAATTTTAGAATAAGTTCAATTGCAACTGCAATAAAATTAAACTATACATTTTCTGTCTTCATTAATCTATTAAAAGCTTATTTATTACTTTACATTACACCATAAAACGATTTATTTTTGTATAGACGATTTTGAGGGAATTAAAAGCGATGACGACGCCGGAATCAAAATGAAATCAAATCTAAACAAAGTTAAACGAAACGCGCGACGCTGAATACTGTTTTTGACAAAAACTTTATCTACGATTTCTGCGTTGGTAAACTTTGAAAAGTCGCGATTGACAGTGAGAAATGGTCGATTTTTAAAATGCGCCGACCGTCAAAGATAGCGCGCGGCACAATTTATTTGTCAGTTAATATTCATAAACAAAGACGTCTATTTGCTCACAAACTTTTCCGCTGGAAAAGTCAATCCGACTTACTGGCAAGCTTTGATTTATTATTTTACGTAATTTATACACGAAGCCAATTTTTCAAATTATTATCGTAAAATTCATTATTTAAATTTAATTTTCATGTAAAAAGACATATGTTACTAGCAATATATATATATATTTTTTAATATTCAATTGAATTTCAGTTAATAATTTTTTTTAATAAAAAAAAAACTCGCGTGCACGTGCGAAATGTGTTCTTTTGAATTGATTAAATAGAAATGGAAAAGTACTTTCAGCTGTAAAAAGTTTTCACATAAAAAAGAAGATTTATCAATGTTTATTGATTGTACAACGTTGACGAAATTTTGCCATCAAGTACAGTTCTATAAACATGATATAACAATTACGTAAAGACACGTTCATTCTGAGCAATCAACAAACTATATATATATTCAAAATATAACCGAAATTTAGAGTAATTCGTTTCACACCTTTCCGAATTGAAAAACAAATATATGTCGCAAGTTGATTGATATTATTTTTTGAATAGAGAACATTAATTATTGATATATTCAAATATTGATCTGGTATACTTATTTCGTATTAAAACACACGATATCTTTTTTTTGATTTTGAAATGATTTTATAACATTGTAATCTTTATATATATTTTAATACTAGTGAATATTAGCTTCTACATAATAGTTTTATTTTTGAGAATTACATTTCAGTAACATTTGTAATATTTGACATATCGGTAATATTTGTATTTTGATTAATAGCAAATTCTGTATTGCAAATATATAATTTCGATAACAAAATTTGTTGGTAGTTATATTGAATTTGAATGAAACCAATCTTTACATCTAAATTTTCTTATTCCATCAACTGATCAAGTATTATCCCAAAAAAGTAAAGTAAAAATTTTGAAATACAATTACGATCACAGTGATACATTCTACCAACACAATCTTTGATAAGACTTTTTTTTAATTCTTTTGCAGCACGAACGTGGAAACTCACGGTTTGGTCCATTTTTAGATAAATACAATTTTACGTCTAAAAAGTAAACGTTCGATGAAAGGCTTGTTTCATTAGAAATATAAACGTATTTTACCCCCTTGTGAAATAATTCTTTTCGCTTGCAAGAGAAGCCATAATTTGTTTAGTGTTTTTCACGCTTTAATACCTTTTTCATTTCTTCTGTAAGTATTTTATATAAATCTTAAATTTTAAAATAATATATATTAAAATAAATTTTAAATACAACCGAATAATTTTGATAGCACATATTAGTTATTTATATATTATTTATCCGTTATAGACACAGATCTGTTTTGAAATTTGCGAAATGTATAAATTTTTACTGGATTGTTTTCACAGCACTACGATTTTACTATATCGAAAGATTATCTTTCGGTACAGTACAAAACTTATATGTATATTTGATGGAGTATTTATTTACGTAAGTTAGTTGACAAATTGTTTTGATTCCGAATCAGTGACTCCAGTCATGCCACGTAAAATATCATTTGAAAAAGCGTGTGTTGAACCGTAATTATCATGTGTATGCAGTTGAATTTAGATAAATAAGAATTAATTTTCCATAATAAAATTTTACACTTATCATTTGTAATAAATTAAAAATTTATTATATTATTAACAATTGTAGCTCTTAAAGTAAAATTGAACATCATCAAACGTGCGGATTAAGTACACTTTTAAGATTCGTAGAAATTCAACGTTTGGAACTTCACGCACATTCAATTGCCAGGGAACATTATGCCAACTAAACAAGGTAGATGATACCAAATAAATGTTATAATAACAATTCACGGGCATCCCTCCGAAATCTCCACCCAAATCAAATTATACGCATGCGCTATATCGATGATTTACGCAAAATTAACGCATTAAATAATTTTGATACTGTGCATGGAAACAATCACTAATATTTACGTGGTATATTAATACACACGCGTACGTGCTTTTGAGGATATATATATATATATATATAAAAGAAATTCGTTCGCGACGATTCAGTATAATCATGATTATATAAAATTATGAAATCAGATTCGCGAATTACTCCGCGGCACGATTTTTTTGCGGTGAGGCTCCATAAAAAATTAAATTATCATTCGAAATATTATTTAACGAGATATAACTCAATTCATCTGCATTTTCGAACAATTTACAAACAATGATAAATAAATAAAGATCGGGTTTACGATACTTTTTTGCCGCGATTTTTGATGCGGGTTTATTCGGAACAGCTGATAAGCGATCGCACACACTCAAAACAATTTAAAATGCAGAAAGTTTTGCGATTGAAACTGGACTCGTTTTTGAATTCCAAATATATTCATGCGTTTATAATGTTTTATCGGAACAAAAACAAAAAACAATGTTCAACGAGACATAAAACTAGCGAGATAAACCGCGATTCACTGGAAGAATTAATAATTTCAAACGCAAACTCATTTATACGCATCGTTTCTTATGCAAAACTTAACAATACGTTAATCATATTTACAACAACAAATAACCTCGAAGTGCAAACAAAAAGCCATATCTCGGATGGATTTCATAATAAAATTAAGCAAGCTTTTAGCGCGCGAGACCGCTTTCGTTGTCGCTAAAAATGATCAATGAAGGTTTGATCCTTGCGATTTAACGAACTGGCATTTTTCGATAACGTCATCCGCTTTGTTTATCGGTTTATCTGTATCGAAACGACGAGGACCACGGCGTGTCGGAGTCGACGCGGAAACTCGGACAAAACAAAACAGAACGGAGCAAAACAAGACAAAATTGGTGACCGATGACAATTGCGAATCCGTCGTCGTTAATCGAAATACTTACATCCCAATTACGTTCGATTTCACGCACAAACGACACTGTTGTCCGAGTCGTTCCGAAAAGCGCCGTCAAGCCAATAATTACAAACTGATAATCAATGACCCGAATAAAGGACGGGATGACAGAGCCGGCGCCGAGGGTCTCGCATTTTTCGTCCAAACCGTCTTCGCGTGGTATTTGTCATCCTCGTTACGCGTGCACTTGTTACTCCGTTCGAACTGGCGAGACAAAGATGACAGATAAGCGATAAAAAGAAGGAGACAACCAAGTCGAAAACAACCAGAGAGTAACACAAAATTGCAAAAAAATATGAACACAAAAAGAGCGAGACAAATAGCGAAATAACGTTAGGCAAAAAGCAAGCGGGAAGGAAGGAGGCGTTTGATGCGCGATTTCAAGTTGATTGGCGGGTACGGAGTGACAGTTGGATTCGGACGGCCGAAGGTGTGCGAGGTGGCGCGTACCTGGCACGAGGAAGAAGTCGAAGATGCCGCTCAGCTCATTACGATACGACTGCCGGATCACGCAATGGTTGCACGACGTCGATAGGTGACGAGAGCTAACTATCGGGAGCGGAGAGCGGAGCACCACCGCCACCACACCGCGAACTACACCTGCTAACTAGCCTGACGCACACTAACGCATCAGCCCGCAGCCTGCCTGCTTGCTATTCTCGGCCGAGACTCGGACTCGCTCGAAGTTTGTCGGACACGGCTCGCACTGCTCGCAGCAGCGTCGCAACGACGGGACTACCGCCAGGCGGCGCCGTTATCGACCTAGCTGAAGTTACTCCGTTACTCGCTCGCAGCGAGCACGGCGCGACGGCCGCGGTCCGTGATATCCGCGATGCCTGCGCTCTGCGCGGCGTTTTGTTTATTTTCTCTTGTGAACGACGCTTTGTTTCACAGCAGAATCTCACCTGCGAGTAGAATTTCAATGCATTATGTCTAACCACGTCACATTCACGGTTGATGCGTGAAGAATTAGACGATCATGTGGGTTATAATTTGTCTGCGGTGTTATACATGTCGCTGATGCGGTATACAGTACCGCGTCAATGCTATGAACAGGCATATTACTAAAGTTATGATTATGTCTCGAAATACCTCTTTTTATTAAATTCGTTTGCCAATGAAAACATTATTTTACGAAAAAGGTTTTTCCTTGCACTTTAAAAAATCATGTTTTTAAAACAATACAAATTTAATCCATGACTGTTATGAATAAGAATACATTATTCCAATTAAAATATATTTTTTGGAGCATAATCTAAATATAATTATACTATATTTGTAAATATTCGAATATATAACAGGTCACTCCAAATTTTTCCATAGCAAGTTAAATAATACATTTTAATAATTGTATAAACCATAAAAGTCAATACCTAAATAATATTAAAAGAAATGAATAATGAAAAACAGATTGCATTTAATTTAATTTATGCAAAAAATACAATTCTATATAAATCTACATTTATCTCATAAAAATAATATATTATCATTTCATTATAGATTTTTTTGATAATAATTGTGCAACGTATATAATAAATGTCTTCTATTATTATATTTTCAAGTCAAATTTATCTAAATCTAACAAAACCTATCAAAATTTATAAATAAATCATAAATGTAACATTGAATACCCAATTTAATTCGTGTACTCCTAAAGAGCTTATGCCTGTTAATTTCGATTATAAATAAATAAATAAATAAACATCACTTAACTTTATATTAATATCAAATGAGAGTAATATAATACATAAGCAGTTAATGTTTTTGTAAATATATAATAGATATTATATCTCAATAACTAAAAGAAATATTTTCCTTTTTTATATACAAAATACTAAAAATTCTTCTGCATTTTGCCAGAAATTATCTTCTTTTAAAAGTTATATTATAAAAACAATCGATATAGGTGTATATATAATAGTGTCTGCCAAAACGTATGCTAAATCTATATATCAATATTATTATTCAAATTAATGTATACAAATACATTTAAAATGTAGGTTTGTAGGAAACTATTATTTTTCTAACAGTTTTAATATTAATAATTAAAATAAATTTTCAATATTTTTTTTAAACAAATACTTTCCATATCACTTTCTTAATAATAATTAGTTCTCTTAATTTTATGTTATTTATTATGCATTTTTACAATTATGTATAAACAATTTTTTGTAAAATAAATTTTTCAATGGTAAATTATTAAATTCAATATATTTTAAAGCATCGTTACAAGCTTTTTAATTTACTTTCTGTAAAAAAATGAAACTATTAATCATTACACTTATTACAGAAAATAAATCAAAAATAGTGATAAAAAATCGCAATGAATGTCGTAGTATTATGTTTTATTTGTTTTATAACTCATAAAATTTCTTTAAGTACGACTTTTCTACAAAAGTTGCTAGAGCTTATTTTGTGAATAAGTCACTTACGTTACAAGATCGATGTAAAGTAAATATTATATAAAAAAATAATAATTTTTACAAACATTATTTAATTTTTCAAATCTTTATTAATAATATTTTACGTTGTAAATAAGTTCATCACAATTATAACAGTTAATTTATCTCTTTTAACAATCTAAACGAATTAGATTTGATTTTTATGTTTTAAAAACCTTTGATTCTTCTACCAGACTATAAAATTAATATGCATATTATTATATAATGTTCATGTTTATTATTCTAATATATGTATAGATTTTTTCTTTTTAAATTGCAAGGAAGTCAAAGTAAAAGCAAGGTTACATCTTTTTATGTGTTAAGAAAACTGAAGTATTTAAAAATATAAAAATTTACTTTTCTTAAAATGCAACAGTTAAATTTCATTAATTTGTAGTTTATTAAGTTTATTAATATTCGTAAAACATACAAAAGCTGTAATAAAAATAATTTGAACACGTATAGCCTTAAGAATATTCTACTTATTTCAACATTAGAACAAAAATAATTCTTTTTATTAAATGTTCATTTTATAATAATGTTATTTAAATAATCAAAAAATAAATCATTGTATAATAAAAATTGAATGAATTTATAAATATATAAGTTTATTTTACATTGTATATGAAGTGAATATACATAATCAATTACGTGATAAATAATTTTAAATAATATTTGTTCAAAATCTATATATTTATGATTTAAATAAATACCATCAATTTATAATTATAATGTATAATAGCTCACTATATAAAATTGTACATTATACACTATATATAATAGAAAATTACAAAAGTACTTATTATATGGCTTCTACACCAAAAATAATAATAAAGACTCATAATCATCCTTAAATTTTCAATAATCATGTTAATATTATAATATAATATTAATAGAATAGTTAATTGTTAATGGTAGTTTTACTAAAGTCTACATTGACTGACAAATCAGTAATAATAGCATAATATGAATATGTAGTGCCATTTTCAAAATAATATACGCATTATATGTACCGTTATTTACAATTATAAAAATCAAAATTAAATTTCAAATAATTAAATAATCAATTAAATACAGTTAATTCACTAATTAGGAAATTTACTACAAATATTTAATATTTTTATTTTAAAATGTAAGTGAGTATACTTTTAATTTCAATTGCAATTCTTATTATAACATCCATGATATATTAATTTAATTCAAATTTAAAGAGCTTATATAATAAAAGAATTTTCATAATATTCAGCTTCAAGGCTACGAAAATATTTATTTAATTAATATAATAGACTCTTTGAAGGACTATGATAATAATAACAAAATATAAGATAGAACTAAAACAATATTATATTGTGTTGAATTGAAATTTATTAAAAATGATTAATACAATAATTCCAATAAATTAATAAATGTATAAATTAATTAATATAACTCTATAATTAATATAAGTATAATAATACAGATATTTCCTTTAAAATGGAATAATAAATCAAGTTTTATCTCCATGATTTATTATTAACAAATAATGAATTATTGAAAATATTTTAAATTTAATCATAATTATCAATGTTTATTATGTTTAGACATAAATACCATTTTATATAAGCCTGGGGATTTTTTATTAGTCAAAGGTACTAAAGAATTATACTAATAGAAGTAATTTCCGCGAAATGTGAATTCTATATTTGAACACTAAAAATGTCTCTTTAATTTGTTCAACTATTCCTCATTCTTGTATAAAATAGTAATTATTGATTATAATTACGAAAGAATTATAATTAATTTGTCATTGATTATAATTTTGTAACTTATCTTTAGATAACTATCTTTAGAGAATATGAAATACAATACTAACATTTAATGATAATCCAATAAAATGTTGGATATATAAAAAATTGACTTAAAATACACATTACATTTATTGCATGTTCACAAAGAATATTATACACCAAAAATACTTCATTTCATTTTACATACATGTTTCATTTGATAATTATTAATTAAATTTTTAATTGATTGATAATTTATTAACCAAAAAAAAAAAACAAATAAAAATTTGACTCAAGCAATTTGTTTTACACAGATAATTTACAATAAATCTATTCTAACCATATATTTATGTGATTCAATTATATTAATTTAAACACAACGCATTATAATTCATAAATTGTTTGATATTAGAACATAACCATATCATCTTCATTTCGATTGATTGGGTCACCTTTTAATAATGTCACTATGAGACTGAAAATAAGAAATAAATTATTCAAAAAATTTGATAAAATTTTTGTATTTTATATTTTACATAATTTCTATAAAGTAAACAATTATTCAGTGACATTTTAAATAATTAAATGAAGAAATAAAATTTATTGTGTATATATATATGTACAATATATATTACATTTTAATATAATAGTACATTCAGTCATTTTAAAATTTGAATAATTTCCTGGACAGTTTACAATTGAATAACATTAGATATAATCTATCTAGGGTATTCAACTTTTAATTTATACTTATATAAATAAGTTACATTCGATGGCAAATGAATGTTTATAAAATTTAAATTGTATATATAGGTTTTAAATAAAGTTTGAATGAAAAAAAATTATTATAAATTATAATTCCATACATTAATATAAATACATATTATTTTACACTAATAGTTTTTCAATTTGTATAAAACACTTCAAACTTTTCTTAAATAAGATAATTTAAGTAATAAAAAATTATCAAATATACTTATATCTTATAGATATTTTTTAATAAATTATATTGTGTAGAATGTACTATTTAATAATATATAATAAACTTATTTTAATACATGTAATGTAATATTTCTGTATTATATATAATCTTATACACTTTCGCACACTCATACATTTTTACATGCACTTGTCATCCAAATAGACTCTTTCATTAAATAAAATATTTGATGCAATTAATAACCACAAAAACAATATTCTAATTTCACAGGAAATGAAAAACGATAGAATACGATAACGAAACTTGAACTGATTTCCATTATATTTTCGAAACATAACGTACTAAAAATGCAAAATGATGAATATAATGATGAAAAATAGATTATTACGATTCTTTAAAATACTGATAGATTTATGTCAGAGGAAAAAGTATTACCAAAATTAATTATATATCAACCATTATATTGTATCATTAAAATTATTAATAAAAATTCGCTGTATTATTGAGTAAACTTTTTATATATTTTATTGTTTTACTACTACAAAAAACAATTCTTATTAATTCCAATACAATGGAATTTTATAAAGTTTTCGTTTATCATAACTTTTTTCAAAACCTAATACAATAGTTACAGCGTTGAATTGGATCCTATAGTTCTCTATAGATTTCTATCGTTTTTCATTTCTTGGGTTATGCTTAAATTCATATGTATTAATTAATTAATTAAAACAATAATGAATTATGAATATTACAAAATATGAGCTACATACCAGTACAAATAAATAAAGAAGAAAACTAGGTAATAACCCAGATAAATCATACATTCTCGAGTATGTTTTCTTAATTGACCACGGTTATAAATTTCTACAGGATCAAAAATTCCTATATTTCCAACAGGTATATTATAATATTCATAGAATAGCCATATAGTTAATGGCACATGTACTAAAGTCAATATCCACTGACCATTTAGTAATAATAAAACAACAATAACTGTATGCATTGACAGTTTTGGAACAATCCACTAAAAATATGTAATGTATTATAAGTGTAACAAAATTTACAAATTATAAAAAGAATTTGTTTTTATATAAGACATATATTTTTATATTATTTTTCAATTATATTTGTCTTAAAAAAATAATTAATATTATAATACATATTATTTTTGTTAATTTAATTTAATTTATGTCAATTTAAATAAACAAAATTTAATTAAAAAATTATAAAAAATTAATCATATTTAACATTATTAATACTATATAAAAATTGATCTTTCAATTTACAATTAATAATAAACATTTTTATAATTACCGTATTTAACTTTAAACAGCATTGTCGAGCATTCAAATAATCACATTCAAAATCTGATAATATAATAATCTATTTAGTATACGTTAAGTTTTATATATAATATTATAATATAGAATAAACTTATCCCAATTTAAAATGTAATCTTGCAATTAATATAAATATTTCCTTCTAAATATAAAAGTATTATAATACATACATACTAGTGCATAGGTATATATAATAAATAAGAAAATAAAGCAACACTTCATTGTATTGTATATTTAAGTGATATAAATAAATAATTTTACAAATTAATAATTTTAAAATTCGCGCCATCATGAAGATTAATATAAGTTTAAAAATAAAGATAATAATAAAGAAAGACATTAAGATAAAATTAATTAAAACAAAAATATATTACCTAATATTATTATTTGACATTTGAAAAGGATACAAAATACACTAGTAAAAACAATATACAGCCAGTAGTCAACAGAGATACTGTTAAAATTGCTGGTTCTGAAAAAATTCCTAGCATATCCATTGATTACTATACTCTCAAAGAGATATCTTTAATTTTCAGCACATTATATTTCGTTCACCGATTGCTTTCTTAATAACTTTTAATATCTTATATAAATCATAATTTAATATTCACGATTTCATTCAATAATTGCACACGGCATCATTTACAAATTTTATAGGTTATGATATATAGTATACTATCTACTCTGTAATATGTGAAATCAGGCATAAGATGAAAATCAAAACAAGAATCAGTGTAGGCATGTTATAAGTTATAAAACTTAAATGTACCACGAAATTGATTTATAAAAACTCTAGATATATTGTTTGCTATACTAATTTAGAAATATCCATAATATTAATTTATGAAAATAATTTTTATAAATTTTGAGAATGAATTGTATTTCATTATAATGTTTAATGAGACATGAAATCTTTATTGTATCAGGAAAATAGAAAGGCGTTGCTTCAAGCCTAACGTAACGGAGTTCGTTAAGGTGGTTCTTTAAGCGATTTTGACAGATATTGCAGATTTTGAAATATTTTCAAAATTTTACTGAATTTATAGTTGTTATTCAATCCAGCTATTTTCTCACTTTAGAAGAACACGATTTATT
>JABFQC010005968.1:0-11165 GCA_022817085.1 Psilanteris sp. ZL-2020 | reverse complement strand
AATTTATGCATTCATGAAAATATTTCAATCAAACAGATCGACGTCTATAATAATAAACTCCAACTTCAACTTAATGTTGATTTATAGACTTCGTTGAGATCGATAATATTAATTCTACATTCATTTTAAATTTGTATTATTTTAATGGTACCATGTTTACAAAATGTTTTTTTATTTATTTATAGGAGGTTTATACGTAATTAGAAAAGTTAGAAAAGTTCGTAAAAGAATCTAAAGACTTGAATTCTCAACAATAAGCTCAAGATCTTTAAATAGAATTGAATTTTTTGTCAATAGTATAATGGTATTGTAGGTAATAACGTAGAACTCTCAAAGCTATATTGTGTCTGTGGTTATATGCTGAGTCCGACAATAGTGGGCTTTGAATGTTATTTGCATTGGCAACATCTAGTGTCGACAATTGTATCACCACAAACACGACAGCATAATAAAGTGTTGACTATCTCGTGACTTGTCTTGACAGGAAGAAATAAACACTTAAATTAGAATGTAGATGTATAAAAACGCACACTAAGATATCTAATCGTTTTATTTGTACGAAATTTACAATAGACCTAGTTTTAAGTAACTATTTATATTATTAAAGCATATCAAACCTTTACATAGATTTGTAAAAAAATTTAATGTTACTAAACTATAATAATATTTTTTGTACACTGCGATTAAAATATTTTTCCATTAAACCGAACTTGTAAAAAAGGTTGTTCAATATAATTTATAATCCAATATAATAAACCTGAGGATTAAACATTTGTAATGTTTTTACAAATTTTCTCATTAATATGACAGTTAATTTCTTACTACAGAAAAATAATCAAATATCGTAATACACACATGTTAATAAAGAAATTTCAAGAGCGATATTATTTTGAAATGTTCTTAATTATTATTTATTATTATTAATTATATAAGTCAGCAGAATGCGTGAATTCATAAATTAATTGAATTATCAGAATTAGCAAAAGTAATAATACGAGTTTCATAAAAGTGAGCATAATTTGAAAATAAATTTTTTTGTACAAGAAACTTTGAATATTTATGGAACCCGAGATAAAATGGAAGAGAGTCGATAAAATTATGTATATAGTTCTAAAATAAAAGTTTTGTGCAGGATATTAAAAATATGTCCATTTGCAATGTCTTTGTAAAATGCAAAAATTTAAATACATCTGATAACTTACAAAAAATTGAATTAATGTATAAATTGCAAATAAAAATTAAAATTCTAACTTTTACGTGAACACTTAAATGAAGTAAATAAGGTCAGTTCATATGTATATTTTATCATAAATTCTTCGAATACATAAAACCATATCATTGCATCACGTACATCCCACAAAATAACTCATCTACAAATAATTTTGTGTTCACTTTAATTAATTAATTAATTTTAATCAATTTACATATAACTCTAGTAGTTTAATTAATATATGAAACATATATTTTCAATATAATATTAATATATTACTATTATATTAATTTGACAATATTATTTTATTATATGATCAATATATTAAAAATATATTGAAAATATATAGTTAATATGTTAATCAAATTACTAGGCAAGCTTTAACATTTTTCTCCGTATTTTATTAATACATATATAATAAAAATATTATAAACATTATTATTTAAATAAATTGTAAGACTATATATATTGAAGTGTAAATTAATTTTTCATTTATTCGATCATTTTATTTCAAAATTTATCATATATTGAAATTAGATCTGAAGAAAATTGTCCAAAAAACACTTTTTTTTCAAGTATACATAGTTCTTTATGGAAAATCAAAAGATTTCACTTTTAGTTAAAAACAAAAAAGTCTAAACAAATGAATTATAATTTTATATACAAGATTATTTTAGAAAACTGAAAAAAAATATTAAAGATTATAAAATTTAGATCATTATATAAGGTGGCATAGTTTTATTAATGAATATCAGCTGTTATATATATTCAAAATATATAATATCCATATTACAATTTGTAAATTTATAATACTATTATTGATTATTATATATAAATTATATTTGAAAAGTAGATATAGAAAAGTTGCATTAATTGTGCAAACATAATGTTAAACAAGTAAGTGTATAAAAATTGTTCATAAGCACAAAATTATTCATCTACTACCATATAAATATTCGATTTAAATTCCAAGTACCCTTTTACCCCGTAAAAATCCATTACCCGTATTTACGACTTAACAAATGTTCATGAATATAATCGTAAAATAAATTATGAAAATTTTCAACCGTCTATACTACAATAAGAATGATCATATTTACTGACGAAATAATTATGACGTAATTAATTTAAGTAACTATTTGCAAGGGAAAAAAGATGAAAGATTTTTTTCCGTTATGACAGAATGTCATTTTATTTTTAATATTTATAAAAAACAGTTTTAATTAATAATATTGAGTTTATGATTAATTAATATATCTTATTTATAAATGCAAATTCACCTTAATATTTAAATATGTTCATAATATAAAGCAATATTATTAAATATATAGACTGATTAATATGAGATAGTGAAAATGTAAAGATTTATATATATACGTAGTTTATAGTAACTAGTTCCGTATTCTAAAAATTCATCTTTATTACAAAATTCCAAACTATTGTACTTTAGGATAATATATTTTTTAGAACATGTTGATCCTATAGTGTAGTTTAATATTACAGGTTAACTATCATATATGATATTTATGACAATTAAAAGTATAGTCTAAAAAATAGTGAATCGATAAGTAATATGTTTACTGAAATACATTCCAATTGACACGTACAAAGAAATACATTTATATACTTAAACAATATTACAATCGTAAATAACAAATTATCTACAATGTTTTATAATACATATATATATACATATATATCTATACTATGTTATATTATTGATATTATTTGTTCAATTCAAAACCTTTCTCTGAATAATATTTGATGCAAATTAAAATATTAATTTACTACTAAATTAGTAAAAATTACCTATGTAAACTATAAATAAAAAGAAATATCAAAAATGAAATTATCTTCATCTACAATTTACATAGTCGCATTTATAACTTAATATTATAAAATTACAATTCTGATCGAATAACACCTTACGTTGATTTCAATTATCTCTTCTCCCATATACTTTTTGACCCTAAGAACATAAACTAGTCAACTAAATGCAATCCAAATACATACCATAATTACCAAGTGTAAATTTTGTTTCGCCAAGAAGCCGCGTGTAGAAGAATCGAAGGCAATGCATGTGTCAGCAGTGAATAATGTGGCCGAACATTTGTCAACAACAGTAACATGGTAGGAGAAGAACAGGTATAGATATGAAAGCGGGAAAGCTGTTGAATCACGTTCAGAGGTAGGTATAAGGTATGGGAGGGTTAACAACGTGATCACGGTTCAAGCACTCCCGTAGGATCGCCGCTTCAACCCACCCAATTCAACCAGTACGTCTACACAAGCACGATCAGTGACGACTGCTTATATACACACGTACAAACTTTCGATACACTAACACAAATTCGGCTTATAGACGACATGTGCGCGTCATCATTCAACGATCAACGATTCCACCGAAGCTGCTAAAGTACCTTGCTTGACACGTACGCGCGTATATATTGCACCTATGGTACACATACACACATACATAAAATACTTTGCAATTATTAAGTTCGCATTGATTTTGCAGACGTTCTCCAATCAATGTCAATGTCAACTTAGTCGTGGATTTTAAATTGTGCTTTTCTTCGAACAGTTGACCTTTGAACGGATGCAATAGTTGTACGGGATATATAACTTCGGTCAGAGAAGTACTATGCAGCATCGTAATTTAGGTAATGTACCTTACAGTGCTATAAAGATTACTGAAGGTTAAATTACGTAATAAAAGAGTTTGGATATATCGTATTTGAAAATTTATATGTAGGAAGGGTTCGTTTCTTCACTTATATATATATCAATTATATATATTCTGAATATATATATATTTATATATATACATAGTTTTAATGCATTCAATAGTTGTAATTAGATATAACATGTCTAGATGTCTAAAATAAAATGTAAAATGTGTCAGATTTAATTTAATTTTTCGCAAATCTTTCAATGTTGATTGGTTTTAATTGTAAAGTAATTTGCACATTTGGATCATGATTTCTGACCCTTTCAATATAGTTTAAACTGTAAAAATTTATTTCAATATCGTTAATAACGAGTATTCTTGTATTTTAGAGAGAAAATTTATTTCAAACGTTAACGCACCCTCTTATTCCCGTTACCGTTATATCGTATATCGGCGCTTTTTACGAAAACTGACACGTTTCGCAAATTCTAATGTATCTTTACATAAGAAAATTTCAAACGTGCTACTCTTATTAATAAACGACAATATATCATGATTAAGTATTAGTTATGTTTTACCGTAAAGAGGTTATGTTTCAATAATAATTTGTGTGGATGTACGAAAACTATATAATCTTCATAAATTGTATATTCAAATTTAGACGGGGTAATTAGAATATTTATTAGTACTTTCAATTTTAAGTGCTATAGTAAAAATTGAAATAGGACAGAGGTGTATATATATAGAACCATGATCGGGAACCATATGAGACTACAATAAGTCTTTTAGATAAGGCATTGTATCAGTCTATAACGACAGGAACATAAACAGGAAACCCATTAAAAACCTTATCAAATCCTTATAATGAGTTAATAATACGTGACGCATTTCAAAACCAATTTCGTTTAAAAAATGTGTGCAATATACGTTTATCGTTAATTAATATTACTAAAATATATAATAATTATATATAACATCTGCGATCAGTGTTTCTTAATAACCCCCCCCCCCGCCAACTTTCGTGCATTCTATCTACGGGAAGGTATGTGCAAAATTGTGCACAAATATGTTGCTAAGAGTTGTCCTGGGGGGGAGGGAGTACGACTCCTCTTAGGTATATATATTGAACTAAATCTTTTATATCTCAATATATTGAAGATTAATAATAAATAATAAAAAAATAATATAATATTAATAATATAATAAAAATAAATTAAAATTTAAATTTTTTAATGAAATTAAAAAATTTATCTAAATGTTATAATAATTAGTATTAAATTGTAACTAAAAACATGTTTTATTTTATTAATGAATTTTATTAATTAAAAACTATTAAGTAATATTAAACTAAGAAAAAAATGTCTTTAAAAGTTACTGATTAATTTAGTAACTGTAGGATAAAATAAAAAACCAGTTAAAATTATGGAATTTACTTGGAGAATATTTGTTATAATTTTGCTGAAAAATTAATTTTTTTTACTGTTTAGTTCAGTAATTTCTATAGGAATTTTTGCTGAGTATATTATTACATTTAAAATTATTAAAATTATATGCATTATAAGAAAAGTATGTAGCTATACATAGAGATAACAGTAGAAATAAATTATTATACAAATGATATTAAACTAGTTCATTTTCGTGTGTTGTGCTGTTTTGTCAAAATCAAGTTCCTCGAAAAATGACTTATAACGATATATCATGTCAATATAAAATCAATATAGACAATAACTTAGCAAAAGCGAGTTCATAAAATTGGCCTAGATATGCTTTGTATGACTTTACTATGCTCATATTGGGCCAAGAAAAACTTTTGTGGGATCGCCAAGAAGGAATCTGGCTGAAATCATATCGTCACTTAAAAGACGACTGTTTTGTAACGTGAAATGTTTCCAAACTTTTACTTTTGTATTCACTAAACAGAAAGATGTAAAGTGAAGACGATCTTTTATATTATCCATTTGTAATATAAAAAAAACCACAAAGTCACAAACAAAATCAATAAAACTCGAAAGATGTTTGCTGCATTATCTAAAAAAATATAATATAGTATTAATATCAAACATGGGTGTATTTGAATAAAATAATATAATATTATTTAAAAACTTAAACAATTGGTTTCGTTCGAGTCGTAGGGTGTAAAGCACTTTTCGTGTTGCGCGTTTAAAAAATGTATAATTGAGCTAAATGAAATAGTTATATATATTGAAAATCAGAAATAACTTTGGCCATTCACTATCTTTCATTGTCAACTAATTATAGTCTTAAGTTTGATTGAGTCCATTAAAACTTGTGTTTAGAAAGGTGGTGAGGCCAGAATACGAAACTTGTGTTGATGCTACAGCTATAAGATATATTGATCCGTTTTAACCTCGAATGGGTACAGTTTATATAATTTAAATATAGATTACTATGCAGACACGTCTCGCGTCAATTTTGTAATTGCATAATGGGTTATAAAAAGTTGCAAAGACTATCTATTCCGATTTAAACTTAAACGTGAAATTCAATCATAAACTGAAAAACAGGTGGAACAACCCACATATATAAATTTAAATTCTTATATATTCATACAATTCTTTATTTTAATTCTTATATTCTCGATGCAAATATGTATTAAGAATAGTTGAAGTTACATTAACTTTGATTATCCTTGTATAAGAGAAACACTTAAAAATAGTTAACGTTTTTTTAAATTTATTATATACGGAAAAATAAATGTATGTCAAAAATTATAATAAAATGACTATAATTATTATAAATATAGGTAGTATTCACTTATAATTGATAAACCAATTTTATTGTTAATTTTATTATTATTCTGAATAATAGAAATATTATTATCATATAATAGAAATAGAATAAACATATTATGACATAATATTTCAAATAAATACAATTTTTCTTCTTTAATCAAAGAAATTAGAAAAATATTATATAAATTATAATCAACGTAAATCTATGTGACCAATTTCACATAAAAGGCAAGATTCCATTGAATAATGAGAATTTTACAAGCAGAAACCATATACCTATTCATAGTATATTTATGTTAAATTAACGTACTGCCTACTACGTACACAATAATTAACGTCATAATAAGCACTTCGGCGTAAATCGATTTATACATAATAAATTAAGTAAACGTTTCTATATATGCTACCAGCTCTGCAATGTTAGATAATTCGAGAATAGGTCTTTTTCTGTTGATCGTATATCAGTTCGAGTTTAAATATTAGGCAATTATAATTGTTTCATGAAGACAATGAAAGTGGTGGATAATCCACCAGTGGAGCTATTTTCGATATATGAAATGTATTTCAAAAGAAATATCAAAAATTACAAAATAGATAATAATTTAAAAATTCTTATACTAACAGTATGTTTAATAATTGAAAATCAATTTCTGCTTAATAAAATGCAAATTTCCTTATAACAACAATTCTTATAACAAGATAAGTATATTTTTAAAGATATTTAAAATTACTTTTATTTATGACAAACACACTGTTTAGATGTACATATTTTTCATAATAAATGTATAATACTTTTTAATTTAAACTATTTCCATGTAACTTCATTAATAATTTCTTACATACTTATTCTCATGTTATATTACATTTATAAATTTATATAAATTTTCAATTTTAATGTTAATATATTTACGTTAATAAACATATAATTAATGAAATGTTAAAAAAGTAAAATTATTTTTCTAAATACTTCTCTTTTATACACAAAAATGTCTTAACGTTTATATCCAAAAATGTATTTCAATTGTGCTACAATGACATAACAATTTCATATAACTATAATAAGTAA
This sequence comes from Psilanteris sp. ZL-2020, assembly GCA_022817085.1. NCBI lineage: Eukaryota > Metazoa > Arthropoda > Insecta > Hymenoptera > Scelionidae > Psilanteris > Psilanteris sp. ZL-2020. Next base: position 3,465 of record JABFQC010005968.1, on the reverse strand, counting down.
AATAGAATGTTGTTCTTTGAAACAATCCCTTTTTTATATAAATTGATATAAAAAAGAAGATTAGTTTTAGCAAAATTACTTAAACTACGTCTGGGTTGCTGAATTTTACATTCGATTTATGCATTTTCATTATTGCGAGATTTGTTACTAAATACTCCCTTTCTATGTTTTGTCGGTAGTAATTCCACGGTCATGTAGCAAATGAAGCCACATACGATTCTGCATTTTTTGTCTGTCTTCCTCATCAATACCATTAAAAGAGTATGACGTTCTCCCGTGTTAGTTTTATTTCGTTTCACCACAAAAACGACAATTTCAAATATAAAATTGATAAACCCTTTGTTACTGTGTATATGCACTACACGGAGAAAACGTTTCATCAAAAATTACTATATTTACTACTACTCTTAGATGGAGTTTTTGAAAATAAAGATTTTACTATATTTAATTTCCGTATTGCAGACATCCTAAGAAAAATTACTATATTATATAGTAATCTATACAGTAATAAAGACAATTATTTTTATTTTTACAAGACTCATCCTACGTGTAGTAGTAAATATAGTATTTTTTGAAAAAATGTTTTCTCCGTGTACAGTTTAACCAAATAATTACATAATCAGACCGAAACATAATTTATTTAGTAAATTTTCTTCAACATTTATTATTATTTGTATTAATGTAATTGGAATTTATTTAATTTAAATACGTTTTAAAGTTATATTAATATAGGTGTAACAATTATTTGTATAATTTATCAGCAGTACTTATTTTAAAAAATCAATCAAGTTACAAAATACTAACGCAAAATTTATTTTACAAATAAAATGTCTGAATAATGAATCAAGTGCATGCTAAAATTAACATTCAAGCTGAGGAAAATGAAGCATATACTTAAATATAGTTTAACAATCGTTGTCCAGTTTAATTTTGTTCAGAAATACAGATAATGAATACATTATACAGCAAAATTGTAAAACATAAACTGTTCTAAAAGTGATATAGCAGAGCAAAAATGTGGTTGATATTTACCCTTGATGCATCAAAATATTTTACCGGGTATAAAAATGAATGAACTACATTTACAATAGTAACAAATGATACACACGTACCTATATCATTTCAGCAAACATCTTTCTTACTAGTTTTTATGTCACTAATACATATCAAAAATGAAAGTGAAAAAATTACCCAATTGAAATTCATGTTGTCTTTTATGTCTTTTATCACAGTAATTCCAAAGCTTATTCTCTATAGTTTATTTGAGTTTTGGAATTCGAGATTGGAGTTATAAAAGACAAAACTTCGCGTGCTATGAAATAAGGTTTATGTTCAGAATGACAATATTTTATTCTACATCGGTTTCATTTTATTAAAACAATATTCGAATTCATCCAATTAATATGATTTTAAGCACAAAGGAATTCTAAATGTGGCTTATGTTAATTCTTATCATTTGACAATAACTTATGTTTAATTTTTAAAAAAAATATTCTCTTCTTTTAATTCGATACTCACCTAATAATGCTACATTTTATCATTTAATTCAATACTCAAATAACAGTAAATGTCTTTCCTGAATATGCCTTAAATAGATTAAATTAATATAGCGATTTGTTATACATACGACAGAACATACGTTACTTATTTGTAATTGAGCTTCATGTATATTTAACATTCAATAAATTTCTTCCCTACTATATATTTCTTTTCCTTGTAAACAAAAATGGATAAAATTTAAATCTGTGATTAATGACGTAAACTACGCATAGCAGCCAAGTACTACGTCAAATAATTCGCATGAATGGTGGCACGTTTTCGACCGCAAGAAGTAGAAGTTTTATTAGCAAAAGTAAATTTATGATCATGGCAACTTCACTATTTTTTGTCGCCAGCATTTTCTGGTCTCTAGTACGCATGAAACTCTTTTTACGAAGCAAATCGAACAAGTCATTCCCAAACAAAAAGTAACAAAAGATGATTCTGAAGGAGCCAGTCAACCGGAAGTAAATAGATTTGGCGAAAAAAATTTAGCAAAAAGATAAAAGGAGAAAGTGACGAAGCACAGACGGCACACTAAAACTTAATATGGCTCATTGATTCCAGTAAATTCTTGTTCCTGCATAGTATTTCGCTCGTAATTACTCACTACGCATATAAACACTGACGACACTCACAAGCCTGCCTTGTTGGTTAATTTTGTATAGGCCTGTCATGTGGTTTACGAGATACTAATTCCGATATTTTAGTATTCATTTTAAGCGAGTTAAAATATGTTGTGGTATGCGTGTAGATATATTATTTCCAATAAACATATAATGCTATAAAATCAATTGCTTATTTATATTGATAACACTACAGTTCTGAATAGACATCAGTTTCACTAAATGTAATAATAAAAACTGCTATTCTTAAATAATAAATAAAAATTTACGAAGAATTTTATATATGTATTTCTGATAACAAAAATAAACTGGCAAATAGGTTAGAAATCCTCGAGGCAACAATTGGAAATCATCTTTTAGTTATGAAAATGTTTAGCTTAGAACAATTTTTGATATTCAATATTGATAAAACAATATTTTTTGATTTGATAAGTATTCAATTTATCGACCCATAAGTTTAGAAAGACCATCATTTTTAGATTAGAACAATTTTTTGGTAAACATATTCAATTTATGGACTCATACGAATAGATATACACACGTCTCAATATTAACTTATAATACTTACCCTAGTAGAAATTTGTGTAGTGTCCCCTGAGTTACTAGAATTTGTACATAAAATCTTTAGTAACCCGCGGGTTACAAGAGAAATTTCTACTTGGATACATATTAGGTAATAATGCTTAATAAGCAATACTTACAATAAATACTTACGTCATACCAAAAATACGAAATTTCAAGAAATTATGAAAATTAAAATTTCTATGTATTTCTAGCCACGCAAATATGTCAGAAATCCAAGCACCAAAGAGTGGAAGGCAATTTTCAATTTCGGAATTTTTGCCCCACCTTGGCACCAACACGGCGAAGTACGTTATTTTAGATGAAACTTTCGACATAGACAAAAAGTGAAAAAGTCAAAATTCACCTATTATGAAAATAATGCATTTATACGGTTGCAAAGCGGCTAGAAATGGTGTCAGATATGCAGTTATTGGACTAGAATCATAATTTGGGTAAAAGTGTTTACTATTTTGATTTTACGTATAGATATACGCACGTTTCGATGCGATATACTTAAATTACGAAATACCAAAAAGTCATGAAAATTTCAATTTCTATGAATTTCTAGAACCTCAAATATATCAGAAATCCACGCGCCAAAAAGTGGAAGGCAATTTTCAATTTCGGAATATTTGCCCTACCTTGGCCCCAACACGGCAAAATACGTTATTTTAGATGAAACTTTCGACATATACAAAAAGTGAAAAACTCAAAATTCACCAACTTTGAAAATAAT
>JABFQC010005967.1:0-11165 GCA_022817085.1 Psilanteris sp. ZL-2020 | reverse complement strand
TGTATATATCAATTTCTCTAAATTTAACACAATTGAAAAGTATAGTTCACGTAGCCGAGTGCAACGCAGATGGCGTTTGAAGCAAATATTGTAGTCAACGCAGCTAACGTAAGTTTGAACCCCCTGAGATTTACTGAGAAAAAAATTATTTAACTTATTTATTTACAGTAAAATTAAATACTTCAATTTAATGTTTTTAACGTTTTAACGGGGTTTTGTTCTAAATTTTACAAAGAAGAAAGTGAAGAAAAACAGCGTAGAACATAGCATAATTTTAATTTGTTTATTAAAAACTTAAATATTTATAAATAGTCAGTATGCTATATAAACAAAATTAGCCTTATTTAAACTATTATTCATTTATAAAAAGCTGTCTAAACATTTTAAAACTTTTCCGGAAGAAATTGAATATTGTTTATGGAGATGCATATAATTTAATTTGTTTCTAATTTCCGTTTCCATGAATATTTAGCTAAAAAAATTAACATGAGGTTTATATTGATTAGTACTATAAATATAAAAAATATGTATTGAATCTGCAACATCATGAAAAATGTTGACTCCGATAAAAGATACGTTTCGGTAACTACCGAAAATTTATTGACTGTTGCCCTTCCCTTTATACCATTATGCGCAGCGTGTCACCTATATGCTTTCAGTATGTCGTTGTGTGCGACATTTTGAAGTTTAAACGAACACAAATAGTTTTATAGCGTAACCTCAAACATGTTTTACACCATTGTCACAATTGTTTCTAACTAATTCTATAACTTTATAAATCGTTCTTGTGCCTTATCGGCCAAACTTTAATACAACAGCATTAGTGATTCTCATTACCGTACTAAAAATATATTACACATAACTTGTAAATACTTAACACCATCTTTTATATAGATTATTGTTTACATTATGACCTGTCAACCGAGACAGGTTATATGATCTGCGATTGAATTAAGGCAGCGTGAAAATTTCAAATTGACAGTTCGTTGTCGGATCACTAATCGGACAAAGCTCCTGAATCACGACTTTGAAAAATGCCCCCCTAGTTTGTGTTTTGTGCCACAGCATAGTGCTCAAATGGAAAAAGTGAAAAACCGACAATACCAAAAGTAGTAAATCGTGTTTTGGCAGATCGGTGTATTTATTGTTCGGTGTCCGTCCCCAACCACACTCCTATTTTCGAATCGCGAGGAACTTACCCTCATTTAAGTTCACATTACCCCCTTTTCATTTCATTAGTGGTATCTGCGGTAGCCATTTTTCCTTTTTTAAAACCATATCGCATCACAAATTGGCGCACGAACAAGGATCTTCCGAATATATAAATATTTCTATTTGATTATATATCAAATTATAAATTATATATATATTGATATATTGAATTATATGAATATTGATAAGACGATAAGTTTTAACGTTTTATAAAAATCAAATAAAAGTGTTCCCAAAAACTGAACAACAAATATAATTTTAATGGAAAAAAATTTTTCCTACATGTACGCCAGCCCCAAAAAATAATTAAATTACCTTCCTAAATTTATGAAATTAAATAGTTTAATCCTAAAAAGTTTAATTAAATCAAAATTTATTTGACTAATTTCTTTTATTAAACTAAAATTTTAATAAAATTTTGTTTTTTATTAATCTAAATTTTAAACATTATTACCCTTTCAAAAATATTTGTCTGTTTGTTAATTAAATTACCTTCAAAAAAATCTTTTTAATTAAAAATTATTTTGATTTGATTCAGTTTTTTTTGTCTTAAACTAACGTACAGGTCTAAAGATCCTACTAACCTTGATGAGAGTGTATGGCATAGTGTAAGTATAGGTGACGCGCTCAGATGGTTGGCCAGTAACAACCAATGAATTGCTTACCGTAATTGGAAAATCATGTGAACCACGTGGGTATAGTAAACGTTGTAAATTCAAATTAAAATGACGTTTATAGGTTATATTTTCTGTTAAGTCAATATAATATTTTAGTAAAATATAAAAAAAAACGACCAAAATGCCTGCATGTGTTGTAACTAATTGTCAAAAATCGAAAAAATATTTATTATTGTTTCGTGATATAAGGGGGCTCGAATGCAAAACGTGCCGAGCAACCCTTTTTCCCTTTAGAATTTGAATGGGTTTGAATCTTCACAACCCGGCTTCACTAGGACGCACAAAAAAAGCAGCTCTACACTTATTTTGTATATAATAGAAATATATTTATTATTTGGTGAGATTTAGTTTATAATAACCAATAATTGTATCAATAACGCCGTGTGTTTTTAATATTCCTTTTCGTGCGTGGACTTTAATGAGACTGAGTTTTAGAATACAAAAACGCAGAAGAAAATCGCAACACTCGAAACACACACACACACACATACAAGGATCAAAATAAGCTCGAATTTCACAGCAAATGAAAACAAATAGAAAACACTAAAAGACTTGAATATAATATATGTCAATAAATGAATATATATTAAATTAAAGTTTACAAAATTAAACAATTATTATTTCCCGAAAGAAGAATCTTTAAAATGAAATTGGTTAGACATTCTGTCAAATTATATAATAATTAGTAATAAATAATTACGTGCTTGTTGATATGGAAATCTTATTACAATTTTGTATTTTCTAATTATGTGTATTAGAGACGTATCACATTAATAATATAAGTATCTAATGTTGTTTAATTTGCTTATGTTTGAGAAAAAATAATTTATAATTTAATAATTAATAATTTTTGTAATTTCTAAATGAATTTAACGTATTTAAGTGTAATTTATAATACGATGACATGACAGTAATAAAAAAATATATTAATTTTCAAATCTATTTAAACAATTTGTTGTACTATTATTAATATGTACTATATTATTAAATAATTCTATATTTATTAATATTTAATATATTCGTATGAAAATTTCTTTTGTATATATTGTCAAATGTAATTTCATATTAACTATACTATTCGTTTGACGGTACCCGCGGAAATATTCCAGCTAGGGTAAGCAGTTTATTGGCTATACTCCTACCTCAATACATTGTGATGTACAACACGTCACCTATATCCTTACAGTATGGTGTATGATCTGATTTAAAACTAATAATTACGCTGCAGCGGTGAGAGAATTACAGCCTACAACATACAATACAATAAAGCTCTCTTCGATATAGATTCATGTCGAACCCTATTGAATTTAAGTCCCGAATGTAATCGCCACTTTTCAGTAGTGTTCTTGGATGCAGCGAGTCTCGATATCACAGCACAGGCTATAATACCAGTAGAATTTCAAGAAGAGTTGAATGTCCTGAAATTAAAGCTAATTTCCGGTCTGAGGTATCTCTGTATCATACGGTTGGACTTAGTATGACTGTTCCATCTTAGAATAGAATTTGATCCCTAAATGAATAACCTTAATGCATTAAACTAGATAGATACTGACAAAGATGTAAGGCCAACGTCAAGATTACCCTTACAACGGTTTTGCCCAAAATAGAAGCGTGAAATAATGCGCATGCTCGAATTGATGATCAGATCAGCCCTATATAAGTTGCACCCTGCTAATTTGATTCGGTATCGCATTGACGTGCAAGGTCATGCATAGATCAAATTACTGTTTGATCTATACTAATTACTCGATACAAATTACGAGTCTCTCCGGTGATGTAGGATGTGAAGTACTAGGAAGTAAACAAGATTGTCCGGAATTAAGTTATAGTCTAGTACAATAACTTGTCCTAAATTAAACCCTACAGGGCCCCTCTAACTAATAATATAAAGATCAGTGTGCTTAGACTGCCACAAGGTCCCGCGCAATTAACAGGAAATGTATTAAGCCATGTGAGAATGGACCTACCCCTCATCCACTCCATACTCGAGAGCGTGCGCGCACCCGTGACTTTGTAGCTGCTTGACGAAACCAGGCAAGGGAGCGTCCTCAACTGACCGGAGCTGCCCCTAAATTGCCTGGTGTCTAAAATATCAACGGATGATAAGGAGAACTGCGACCCAGATATAGTTAGTCTTAAACAACGGAAGTGCACAGTTGGACGATCTGTCCAGACTCAACTCAAGGCCCTGGATTGAGGGCAAGAAGGCCTCATTCCAAGGCCTAACATCTATTGGTTATCGTCATGGGTTGGCTTCACTCCGTGGTTATGTAGGTTTTGGAGATGGCCTTGTAACCTATCAAATGAGATAAATTATATGACCTCCGAGTAAACATATAAATAAATAAATTGATCGATTCATACGTGGTCTTGGCCAAACGTTGCGCGAAGGCGAATCGAAGGCGCTTTCTGCTGTTTTTTTAATTTTAATTTTTTTAATTTTTTTAATTCTTTCTGTAGTTCTCAACCTCCAACAACTGTCAACAACCGCTAAAAGTCGTCTGCATACACTCAGGAACCTGGAAAACCACCAATATCAAAAGCACTAAGTCGTGCTTTGACACAACAAATCCTTTATTTTTATATTTATTGTTGGGTGTCCGACCAAAACTACACCCCTAATTTACCATCTCGTAACGTCCAAAAATGTGTATCCTCATTTTAATAAACGTATCCCAATTATTGCGTTTGCGGCAACAGTGGTACCCGTTTATCCTTGTTTTTTAAAACCGCACCGCCTCATAATATAAAAGATTAATTATTAAATATTTAATTGATAAATCTTGACGTGGTAACACAAATCATACTTTTATCTCCTCAAAAACGAATTATGTTCTTACACCAACATATAAACATAATAACTCACTTTTATTATAATAGAATATTCTCTGAAAATATTCTCTGACCAAATTAAGGACATATATATTTTTATTTTATTAAAAAAAGTAAAAAAAAAGATATTTTTTTTGTAACAGGAATTCCACCATTAAGACGCTAGCACTCTTAAACACCACAGATGTTTTAATTAATTATAAAATTAAGTAAATATCGCTTAATCTTTTTTAAAAAATACATTATTGTATAAATTATTATATAAATATGTATTAAAATTAAATTTAAGAAATTTAAGAAACGTTATATTAAAAACATTGATTGATATTTAATATTTTGAACTGAAGTATAAATTGAATATACATAACAAATTTAACCAATTTAATCGTTCTCTAGTTTCGATGATCTTTTTGGATAGTTTATTCCTTTTTTATCTTGACTGTTAAATCGGTTATATAAAACATTGTAAAAGCAATATGTATGCAAATATTTAAACATAAATATTTCTATAAGAAAGAATTTATTATGATAAACTAGTTTCAATTAGAGAAATTTTAAAGATTTTAAAAATATATGAAATTAGAGCGTAAGTTTGTATAGATGATTTTGTGACTTCTTTTCATTGAAATTCTAGTGCTAAGCAATAAAAATGACTATACTGTAAGCAATAAACTGATATCAAATAATTTAATATTTGCAATACTGGCGAAAATTGAAGTTTATATAGGTACTTAATTTGATTGACCTTTTAAAATTAATACAAAACTAGAAGTTGTAGTGAAGAGGCTGCCGGAGTCATTTAAAAATTCTGCTCGAACTTTTAACAGTTACTTTAAACAATTTCCTCTTGTAAATGAACTATTGATTAGTATAATATTACATCATTAGCAACTGGTCGAAAATGTTAACGAGAGTTCACATCTGATTTCTCAAAGATTGCATGATTGTCTTACGTAATAAAACTTGTACATCTGTAAAAAGTGTAAATCTACTTGCAACCATGCATTAAACCCTGAAATTTTAAAATAAATGTAAACATGCAAATATTACCAAAATATTTATGATAAATTTTTGCATAGCAATATAATATAAATAGATTGTAAATATCGTTGTAATATATTAATAATACACTGAGAATATATTTACAATATATTTGCCTATACGAAACTATATTTGTTTACTAGGGATAAAACAGGATCCAAATTTGTATATCTATCTTTTTCTTGCTCATAACAATTCATTATAAAGCATTATACTATGGTAAAACGCTTGGTATACGCTCTGAAATAAAGTGCCTGCAGATGTATTTGATCCAATGAAAGGTAACTATTTAATAATATCTAATAACTGTAGGCTACCAATTACAATATTTTTTGATTTAAAGACTATTGTAGATATGAACAGCTAAATAGTTTCCTCATTTAATACAAAAAGTCAGAGAAACCATATATATTAAGAATTAAAATTAAAACTAAAGATAATTTCTTTAAAACTAAACTAAATTAAACTAAAAATAATTTTATAATTTCTGACTACTTTTTGCATTTATTTTTGTATCACTTTGTAGTTAGCACACTACTTGTACGAAATCCTTGCTTAACCTTAAAAATGGCCTTAACCAACTATGGTGGAATCCATAATCGACGGATTATGGTGGAATAATCGACGATTGCGAGCGCAGTTGTTATCTCTTAAATCCTGTGCTTTGACATTGTTGCTGCCAGAATTACCCTAGACAAAGTTAAGGTGGCTTTCTGTGCCATCTACCTTCCTCCTCTATCACCTGTCCAATATTACTCATCAGTGAATAACTTGATCGATGAAGTCATAACTTATCCAATAAAATTTTACGTGCTAGGCAATTTTAACTTACTTTCCATTAGATTTAGTAATTGGAAAATGATATCACAACTTTCTCTTCCAATCCTAATACCTCCAATATGATCTTTTCTGCTGCCACTGAACTAACTAATTTTGCTAATTATTTTAACTTATTCTAAAATAATTTTATTCTTAATGATAATATAATATATAATAATATTCTTGACCTATATTTCGTCTAACCATCGTAGCGTTCTAACACAGAGAGAAACAATGCTTTACCTCCCTAATAATAATTATCACCCTCTATTATCATTCATGATACCTTTGCCCCTCCCACTTCCTAGCTAGCAACGTAATCATATCTGATTAGTATTACAATTATAGACGCACAGACTATAAGTCAATTTATGTTGCGTTTAACTTAACTAACTGGAATTCGTTACTTTTGAACACAAATATCGATACTTGTATTACCAATTTTTATACCAGGATTACCTCTCAATCATAGATCAATTTACACCAATAACTCGTTCTTGTAAATTGAATTCCTTTCTAAAATGGTTTGATAGACGATTGAAATTTCTGATGTTTCAAAAGAAAAAGCTTCACAAAACATAAATAATCCAGATTTACTTCTGACTATGAAAAATATTCATACTTACTTAATTTTACAAAAACTTGCTAAATATTGTTTTAATGATTTTATTAACCACTCTGAACTTTCAATTGCTGATAACCCTTATCATTTCTTTAGTTATATTAACTCTATAAAACATCGCAACTCTATTCCATCTGGAATCACATATCTCAACCGTGATGTGGAGAACTACTCTAATATCTCCAATGCTTTTGCACACAGTTTTAGTTTATTCTGATTTCAGCATTTCGGCTTTTCAAACTTTTAATTCCAACGTTTTAACTCTCCCTGACTTTCCTTTTAACGCCACTGATGTGAACATTTTTATTTCCTTGTCTGACATTTTTGAAGAGCTGTCTAATCTTAATGTTTAAGGTTGTATTGGGTCCGATCAAATACCGAATGTTTTCTGGTACAATACTCGTTACAGTTTAACCTTACTACTGTTTTTGATTTTTAATCGGTCAATACAGGATGGCTACTTTCTTCTATTTTGGAAAAGAAGTATCATTCACCACATCTATAAATATGGCGCTACATAGGACACGACCAAATACCGCCCTATTGCAATTATTAACACGATACCAAAGATATTTGACAAAATTGTAACAACTAAAATTCGTCCTTATATCAAAAACATTTCGTCGAACTTGGCCTACCTGAAAAGATATTTATATAACATCTTGGGCAAGAAAAATCAAGCGGATATCATGTATACAGACTTATCAAAACCATTTTATGATTTGGCTTGGGTCCTATCTGTGCAATAGAAAGTGTATCGTACTAGTCAATTCTACAACTTCAAATATATACTTTGCAACCTCTGGGGTTCCCCAAGGCTCTCACCTTGACCCCTTTCTGTTTAATGTATTCATAAATGATTTACCTGATGTTATTAAATTCTGTGATATTCTCCTATATGCGGATGACGTTAAATTGTTTCATAGCGTGAAAGACATTAGCGACTCGTTTCAAATTCAAACCTACCTCGACAACCTTGCGCTTTGATATAATCAGAACAATTTAAAACTTAATGTTCCTAAATGTAAAGTGGTGAACTATGCTAGAAAACATAGTATTATTTCATATGCCTACAAAATTGACGATATTGTACTCGATATTACATAATTTATCAAAGATTTGGGTATGTGCTACAGTTCTGATGGTTCTTTCCAGCAGCATATTGATCACATTGCATGCAAATCTTTAAAAATACTTGGTTTTATAAATATAAATTTTATTATTTCATAAATAAATAAATAATCTCTAACTAAACAAAATCTCTAAACAACAAAACGTTTACAATAAATTTACAGATATTATACAAAACGTTTTGCATCAGTACCACGGAAACAGACATTGATTCTTTTATATCTATAATATATCTATATTATATTATATAATATACGAGTAAAATTATATTACGATTATATTGTTTAAACAAATATTAATTACGAAAATCATAAAATTCTATTAAAATATCACATAAAAAAAGTGTTTCCTGATATTCTAAGATTTAAACGTAATTAATTTTATCAAAGCTAGTGGTAGCGAGCCGATCATTTTTTGACATATTAATTGATAATAAATACCATTTATTGGAAATTAAGACTTTAATCTTGGTATGCGTTTTTGAAATGCAGAAAATACTGGTGTCAGGATTTAATAATTTTATTAAATAATAAGTTTACTTAACATAACTATTACAGTTCAAAAATTGTCACGCTTTTTCGTACATATCTCGGTGCCTATAGGACTCTGCATCATAAGATTATGCTTAAAATGTTCGCAATTTAATGTGTTATAAATCTAACCGACGAGAGTATTAATTTATTTGTACTTATTTATTTACTTATTTTTTATTATATTATTTTATAGAACTATAGTATCAATTAAATATTTTTAAAATAACGAATATTTATTAATTAACATTAACAAAAGTTTTCTAATAATATATTTAATATTATAATAATATTAGTGTACATACGTACATAATAAAACGAAACTGTTAAGTCTTAATATGTTGTAATGACTCTCTAGACTTAACGCGCTGGTCTTGCGGTCGCAAGATAAGTAAAGCAAGATGCTTTAATAAACAATGCTCATAGCATTTATATTTTCCATTCTTTTTAGGTGAAATCTTCTAAGAAATTTTCTGAATACATTAATGCACAACTTTCTCGCTACAACAAATTGATTTTAAATAAAAATTTTAAATAAAATTTAAATAAAATTCATATGCAGAAAGGAATGTACTTTATGTCACTGTTAAATGACATAATCATATCACCACATTATGGTGGGCATCCCTGCAAAGAAGGTTTCGAATGGTGTGGAAATAGATTGGAATAAAAACGTCGTTATCACGAGACTTATGAAGGGTTTAATTTCTGCAAGTGCTCTTAATGAAAGATATATGGAAAATGGTAATTGGCTCGGTATCGAGGAAAAAATAAATTATTCAACCAGCAAGGCTATTTCGACGTTTCCATCCCGGTTAGCCATTTGTTTGGTTTTGCCGAAGATTACTAACGCATTGTCGTAAATGCCAAACACGAACTTGTTTTTTGAGTCGAGGAAATAACGATAATAACGCCCATTTATGCGCGCCATGTGAATTGTTGGTTCACATATCGTATAAAACATATAATTTGTAATATAATTTTTAGATTAGTGTTCAATAATTTCATGAGTACAGTATAGCAAGAAAATCTTGCCGGAATAGTACACTAGTGGCGCCACCACGTTTTTTTTGACATTACGTAGCCACGACTAGAATTGGAAGGAACCAGTCAACGTATTCTCGATCGCCTGAAAAAGATTATATATATATATATATATATATATAAAAGCAAATAGGTGATTTAAGATTCAAGACATGACGATGCAGTACGTTGTTGATATCCATGGATTCATGCAGCTAATTAATAAATTTGTATTGAAAGAAATTGCTTGTGTCGTGGGTGCAAAACTCGCACATTGTAACGCATTTGTTCGAACCTCCATGCGTTTGGACTAGTTTGCCATTAAAATACAAGGCAACCAATTCATATTTGACAAGGAATTATCACGGATTGACTTGGAACGACGGTTATTTACTGTATGAATTTGTCGGGGATGTGATTCGATCACTGTTGTGCGATGCAACCATGATCTACGTAAAAGGCTTGGAAAATAAACAATTTTTAGACAAATATATCGATAAGATTGCTGTTGTAATAGATATTAATTGCATTCATTATTCTTCGTTAAATATATTTGTTCAATATTGGCTTTATTATTGATGTGTTATAATGTAAATTTGGTTTTGGTATACGGCAATTATGATTTGTTGATTCAAATTATATTTGTTTGATTTGTTTGTATTTGTAGTGTGACGTCATTGATTCGCGATTTCGGCAATCGATGCATGTTCGAAAATGATAGGCGTGTACGCGATTCCCCTCTTATCGATTTTGGATGCGCGCGATCGTTGCGCGTTATCATTCGCGGGGTCACGACTAAGGCTGAGTTCTAAAATTGATTTTCAGCACTTTTGTCTTTGTCTTAATTATTTGTTTTTATATTTTTATCTCATTGTTTCAGTACTGAAAGGTCATTTTAGAACTCAGCCTAAGTCGCGCGCGCTGTCACAAAAGAGTCCGCTAACGATCTTTCGGCGCAAAGGTTCACTCATTCGGAGTGACGTTTAGGCCGTTATAGTTTTGGTTTGTTGGAATCGACTTTACATCTTTCGGCGCAACGTTTTACTCATTCGGAGTGACGTTTAGGTTGTTAATTAGTATTAGATTTTGTTTTACAGGTTACTAGAAGGTTTGTACGTGTAAGGGCTCATATTCCTTATTTCCGCATCCCTTCAATTCGTTGAGTAACCTTTTCCATATTTCCTTGACATACGGTTGAGTTATCGCCGTATTCTTTTCGCGCGCACGGTGTCTACGTGACGTGGCGACTCCTTTGGTCCCATTAGTGGGAAGGTTTAA
>JABFQC010005966.1:0-11137 GCA_022817085.1 Psilanteris sp. ZL-2020 | reverse complement strand
ACCAAACTAGATAATAAACGTAGGAAAAATAGGCAAAAATGTAAATATTATGATAAATTACGGTTAGAAAATTCTAAAAATATGTCAAATATTACCAAATAATTGGTAAATATCATGATATTGTTTATTTTCATTTTTGCTCACTTTTCCTCCTTTTATTATCTAGTTTGGTAAAATTTTTAATATTATTCTTTTCAGTTTAGGGAAATAGGAAAAACATTTTTCTAAAAATATTGGTTGCTACTGCAGAAGGGATAATCAATTTGTTTTCTTTTGTTTTTTTTTGTTTTTTTGGAAAAAGCATTATCTCAGTTTAAAATAATAATTATATTCGATAAGGTGCAAAAAATTATATAATATTTAAAATGAAAACTGTCTTTTGTAGCAGAATTTCAAATTGTTTGGAAATGTTTACTTTATATTTTTCTGTATATGTGTATGTCTAAATTATTCATAAACTAAAGATAAAAAGTATTATATCTGTAAATTGTAATAACTATATATATATTTATTAACATTTTATTCATCGCGATGTCGTGATTACATTTCTGTTGTCATTCACCGATTCAGAATAATTTATAATTATTATTGTTATATAATATATACGATACATAATATCATATTTATGATACATAAGTTGTACAAACATTAATTTCAATAAATGTATTGGAAAATTATTTTCGCTTAAATTAGTTGATAACTTTCGAGAATAGTCGATAATGTCGGACTCCTGCCGCTAAGTTATCTGGTGTGTATCATACTTGCCGACTTATTAGTGATATACTTTAATGAAAAGTTAAAAGATGGCGAGTGTGTATGCATATATAGTTGAAATTATATACTATATAGTTATATCACATTTATAGATTAACATGAGAGCAAACTGGATTTTATCGACATTACAGAAGTTTCAAATCGAAAGTGAAATCAGTTTTTAATTAACGCAATTCGTTGATTTAATTTCGGGTACTTGATTTACTTAGAAACATAACTCGTATTTAAGTTAATTTCAACGAGGAAACTAAAATTGTGTTTTACACATTTTCATAATATAGCACACACGTTTATCATACGTCAATTAAAGATTATATCATTTTATTAATAATAATGTATCCATTTCTTTTAGTTAAAATAAAAAGAATAAGGTAATAAATACCATAATAAATACATTAACTATCTTGTAGCATAATTAAATCTTAAAAGAAAATCTGTTTAATAAATAATACATATTTATTTATCTATAAAAAGGTATATTAGCTATAAATATAATTCGGATTCATTTAAGATGTAGCAAAATTGTAATTTTGCATATAGTTGCCTTTGCATTTAAAAATAATAAATTAATTTTAAATTAAAATAATTTAATTTGATGAATTTGCATAGTAATAATTATTTTATTTTAATTTTAAGCAAAATCATTATTAGCGCATTTTATGCTTCATTTGGTAAAATCAAGTTTACATCTGCCGTGTAAAATAGCGAAGAAAAAAAACGATTATTCAAATAATCGTTTTTCGTAATGAGTCTATATCTCGGTGATTATTTTTTCATGCAAAGCCGACCCAGCAAAATTTGTCCTTGAAAGATCGATCAACCCATGACTATGACTACGGTGATTACGAAATTTAATTTTAAGGAAGCCACGTTATTAATAATTAGTACTTCATTAAAACCGGTTGGATAATTTTTTAATTACACCGTAACTTACTATTTACGCTCGAGTAGAATCTCTGAAAAATGTTTCTCGTAAAAGGTATTATTTTCAATTTTGACAGAACATTGTAACTTTTAATTATTTGTTTATTGTCTGAACAAATTTTACTTGCATTCGTACTACTAAAAATAGCTTATCGTATAACACAGTTGAAGATATTCGATTTTACGCATTAAGAATAACGAAACATATTTAAGGAGTTAATTTGATTCGGAAAGACGTATTTATTTCAAAATTTATTACTCGATACCAAAAGTCTGTAATAACAAAATTATATGTATCAATACATTCTTTTTTACAATTCTAATTTTTAACGATTTCCCATTAATTATTCCTTATAAGCGCTGACATACATCCGTAGATCTTAGATAATCAGTCTTGCTCAATTTTTATTATCTATTTTGCTTTAAATTATGCTGATGGAAACCCTCTCCGTTATCTTTTATATGTATATTTATAATATTATTATTCAGGATTAATCAAATTTAATAAGTGAATACTGTATAAATGACAACTTCAGTTAACCATAAAAGATAAGCTTGGAACGTATATATATATGTAAATATATATATATATTTTGTCTATATTATATAATGAAATGGGTTAAAAATAAAGATGATACTTACCAAACAATATATACTGAAAAAAAAATATTACAAATTTTACCAAACTACACTACACTGAGAGAAAAGATTGTTACATTCACAATCTAGATATTAAAATTCGATTGTTAAACTACAAACGGCCGATTTGAATAAACAGACATTCAAATTTACAGTCAGGATTGTAAAAATTGTAGGTTATGTTTAATATGTCATTTAATATGATATTCGTTTTACAATCTCTGACAATCCAGATTGTTGGATAGAATATTTGGATAGTCTACAATCTGTAATTATTCGATTTAACAATCTTAGATACTTAACAAAACTGTTTAGATATTTAATTCAACGATCTATTCCTCTCAGTGTAGATAATAAAAGGAGGAAAAGTGAGCAAAAATGTAAATAAACATTAAACAATATCATGATATTTACCAATTATTTGGTAACATTTGACATATTTTTAGCATTTTCTGACCGTAATTTATCATAATATTTACATTTTTGTCTATTTTTCCAACTTTTATTATCTAGTTTGGTCAAATTTGTAAGATTATTTTTTTCAGTGTATACAGATAATATTGAGAGTAATATGTGAAACCGGAAATTTGACAATCATAGTTTTTTCAAGTACAGTAAACGTACAGTCCGTATTATGTATTTCTTCATATCTTTCATTGTTCGGTGTTAATTTAATAAGTTTTTGACCTAACTATCACGCGGCACTAGAAGTCTATGCTGTATTCAAACCAACTTCGCGTAACCTATAATTTTCTACGACAAGCGATTATAGTAGTTCAAGAGTTTCCGTGACCTCGGTTATCTGTCTTTAACATCTAACATAATTTTCAGGACATAACTTCGCAGTTTGATCTCAAGCCAAAATTAAACTTTTTGTTTTTCAATTATGTGATAATTAATGCGGATAAAGACAACGTTTCCTTTACATCAGGATGAAATAGGGCGATAAGAGGACGAGAGTCAGATTTTTTGGCATTTCTTATTATTTATTATATATATTCATCACAATATATACATACACACTTATAAATAAGTAACCATAAGAACTAGTTGTACTTTACAATTATTATACTATTATTACTACATTTTACAACATCACAGTCAATAATATAATTATGTTATTTTGTTCAATTTCTCAAACGATGGTATATAATTTAAAAAGTTTATTTCTTATTAAGAAAAAAAATATGTATCTGCATGAAAGTTATTTTTGTATAATGGTGAATTAATTCCAAACTAATATTTATAAATTTAAGTGATAATTGTAGTATGAAGGAAGTCCATTATATTTCCAACGTGGTTCACAGATTATAATTATCTCGAACAAAATTATAATGCGCGTTCCAAACTAAATACAAACTTTCGGATTCAAATTTTGCAACGTTTGAATCAATTTTGAAGTCAAAAATACTTTTCATTTCTTATACAGATAACATTACCATAAGTATATGTAAAAATGTATATGATTATTTAACATGACAAAACATTCGTCGGAAAAAAAGATTTCGGAAATTGTTTAAATTTGGTGTGTATTGTAATTAAAATGATTTATAACGTTACCAATACTGATTTATTTCTTACTTCGTAATTTTCCACTTATTAATATACGGAAAATTGAAAACAATTTTTCTATATCATACATTAAAGGTTTTGTGCGGAATCGACAATTTATACGAATCTGGATAAATATGTAATGGAACTATACATTATAAAATGAATATCATATATGTTATAACAATAAGTTATTTAGTCCATCACGAGGTGGTCGGGTTATTTTTATCAATCCCATATGTATAATAATTTTTCGTATTTCACTTATCACTGAAAGAAATGATGCATGAAATATTACAACGTATACGATGAACCCTATGACGGCAGTGTTATACTGTGATAATTGCAAAAAAAGTTTCAATAAGTACAATTTAACTTTTAAAAAGTACAACGTGAGTTTCATTTATTGGAACATTTTCAACACGTATTACAACGTTTTACGCAATTATTACTGTATAATACTGCCGTCATAGGATTCATCTTATACGTTGTAATATGTAATACATTATTTCTCTCAGTGTAGCATATAGTACACGGAGAAAAATGTTATATTAAAAATGCCTATACATTATCGCATTTCGGGGATTTGAAACCAAGTATGCCTAAAATTATTTTACATCTTCTATGCATTAAAATATCTTCTAGACATATTAGTAATATTTTATAAGACAAATTTCTATAAAGTATAGTAATTTCCATAATACTAATGATATCCTTATAAAGCTATAGGTATGGTGTTTTATAATGTTATAACTTTTTTCTACGTGTATATACTGGTATTATTATTTCAGGTATACGCATTGAGTTTATAATTCTTTTATAATTTAATTAATCTAAACATGCGATATTAGATTTAATCTTAATTGTTACAGTTGCTGTACAACCAATTATATATGTACATTTTTCTCATGACTTTTACATACTTTGTGAAACTTAATAAGAAATAGTCCAATTTTACCTATAACGTAGCGTATAAATTAATTAACATCTACTTGTTAACAATTTTTGTGTATGTGGTTTAGGTGTTCCATTATCTTGATGAAATGTGCGTATAAGCTTGCTTTTAAATTATACATCAACATCCTTTGTTTGCAGTAATTTTGCCCTTAATTAATCAGTCTTGCAATTCTATACGCAGTAGCTGCCTAAATAAAAGTAAGGTCCTGGAGCTGAAATGAAAAATAGAATGCTACGTTAAAGGGAATGAAATAACTTGCTTTTTAAGATTGAAATCCGATAAAGAAAATTTCAATTAATGTGTAATCAGTTTCTTTTTACCAACAATCTCTGATGGTAAATTAATGTTTTCATTAATTTAACTTTTCTTTGCCACTGAATTTATCGCGCTTGAAAAATACAAATTGGCTTTCAATTGTGTTTACTGAATAGTAAAAATTGTTATACTTACAGCACAGACCAGCGTATTTATTAGAGTAAAGATATCCGTATCTTTCGCAAGTTGGAATGCCAGACTGATATGGTGGAAAACCCAATATATTTCCGCTGTAACCGCAGAAAAAACGTATTAAATTGGATTTAGTTGTTAAATATTTAAAATAATGTTCAATTTTAGGTTTTGAATTTTTTATAAATCGTTTGTATGTTCAATAAACAAAAATGGAATATTTTTATTCTGTTATAAATAAAAATAAAAACGGATAATTTACGATTGAAATGAACAGTTAATATTTAATTATGTTTTACGTATAGACTTTGTTTTTGAAATGAATAATATTTTGCGAAGATTTAAAATTTGTCAATCACTGTTGTAATGAAATATTTGATTTATTTTTACAAATTCAATTATCAATTCAAATCTAATAATATAATAATTATTTTTTGTAATTTCTGTTCAATACAAATATCATTTGTATTTCATTTTTCTTTGATTTTATTTCTGGTTATATATAAGTTTTTCTTACTCGGTATTTATTATTTTTTTATTATAATACTTTTTATACAATAGTTGGTTTGTTAAACAACTTATTGGACAATATGTAAAGTATCGAAAATGATTAAAAACTCATTATAACATTCGCGCTTTAAAAACTTAGACTATTTCAAATAACTGTGTATTAAATGCGGTCAGGAAGTATATGTGCACAAATTCTATAAACTAATCAACTTAGAGAAACGTATTTTTTCGTTATTCCCACGAAAGATGACTATTGTTGATTTTTTCCGTGCCTGTAGGCGCTTAATAAATATAACAAAACCCAAACGTTACTGCCCTATATAGTTACATATGTGAGCAAAATATAAATTGTACGTAAGAATATAAGTCATAAATAAAGTAGATAAATCAACAAATTTTAATACATTCTAAAAGAAATTAAACATTTCATAAAATTAATATCACATTTCTTTTTATTTTATAAAAAGTATTATTATGTATCATATGCGTACAATACACGCAGAAAAATGTTCCATTAAAATTTACTGAAAGTTCAGTAAATATTATGAAAAAAAACAGTAACTCACGGACAAAACAAAAATTTAGTCAGAAAATACTAAACTTTTACTGTAAAGATTGATGAATTTTCAGTATATATTTACAAACATATATTTACAAAGTTCGGAAATTTCTAACTGAAATTTTGTTTTGTCCGTGAGTTACTGTGTTTTTCATAATATTTACTGAACTTTCAGTAATTTTTAATGCAACATTTTTCTGCATGTAATAATAACTTATACAACTGAACATTCGATTTTCAATTTTAATATTTTTTTACAAAATTAAAAT
The DNA here is from genome assembly GCA_022817085.1 of Psilanteris sp. ZL-2020. Lineage (NCBI taxonomy): Eukaryota > Metazoa > Arthropoda > Insecta > Hymenoptera > Scelionidae > Psilanteris > Psilanteris sp. ZL-2020. The sequence continues at coordinate 4,506 of JABFQC010005966.1, read as the reverse complement.
TACAAAAACATATATAAAAGTAATTTGCGTAAATCCACGAACATCAATGTTTAGACGTGTTACGTATGTATCCTTTTGCATAAAGGATAAGACGGGATTCGTTTGCTATATAATAATATACAGCAACAAATAATTTTATTCATTTTTCAACTGATAATTTATTTGACGTTCAACTTTTTCGTTTTGATATTTGAAGAAAAGTATTTTGATATATTAAAGTTTAAGGTAAGGGATTCTACATAATAATACTTTTATCAGCAATCTCCCCATCTTTCTTCATTTAATGAAGATGACTGTAAGTATGTGAACTTTGTCAACTAACGTATCTAAAGTACACGGTCACAGTTCACGTTGAAATCGATTATTAATTATGATTAATATAATGGATACTCGAGGCCCTCCTCGTAACCATTGTAACTATCGCCGTCGACAGCACCTGACCCGGGTAAGTAATATCGATTCCCATATCTCAACATGAAATAACGCATAATACATAATGATACTTTATGAAATTTTTCCATCTCCTCAATCTCTCGTCGCGTTCTGCTCAACGACTCGAGTTTGCCGAACTACGTAAACTCGAAATAACAACTTCGAAACGATGGGATTTCCGGACCTTTTTGCTGCGGATTTATTTTGCCTAGCTCATAAGGGCTTCCACCACCGCAAACGGTGGTGTGAATTTCACGGGGTTCCTCTGAATTATTGATAACGTTAATGTACAATCCTGAAAAGCACTGAATTCACTTAAGTGTACTATCGATTTTTGATCAGCCCCGATGATGTTAACATGTTAGCTTTCGAAATCAAAGAAGTCAAACAAACTCGAACATTTCGGAGTTTCAATTCAAACTTTTAATACAATTGAAAGTTCGTCGCATTTTGGTTGTAAGTATGTTTTATTTATCAGACAGAATGTCTGTGAGAAATTTCTAAGATGTATCCAGAAATAGTTATGGAAAAATGCCATTGCTTAGCCTTTACGCGTTATTATTGTAAACGTAGATCATTGGATGGGGTTAAAGGATAATGTAAAAGTATACACCGATAGAAAAAAAAATGAGTGTGAGCAACTGTATTTCCTAGTTAAATGTATTTGTTAAAAAAACTATTATTTTTGTCTGAAACGATTAATAAATAGCTGAATAAACAAATTATATATTGTTAATATAATTCTAAAAGATAGTTGGTGTATTTTTCAAACGTAAGAAGTTTTACTAGACAATAAATTATTGGAATTTATTTTAATAGTTCATTCAACTATATAGCTAGTTGAGTTGAATTTAATATTTAATTCATATAATCATCGTGTTTCAAGTTAATTTACTTAAATATACCCAAATTTCTTTAATTTTCACGAAAGTTTAAAAGCTTGTCAATGCTTTGCGTTCGGAACTGCGAGGTTGTGCGTTCAAATCCTATTATTGGGTAACTGTGATTAGTGTAATAATAATATTTTTAACTTTAAATAAAAACATGCTTGAATTTAACTACAAAATATAGTTTAATTAATTAATTTTTAATTGAAATTAAAGTTATATTTTCTTGACTGTTAATTTGAACGCCATCAACTTTAGTTTAGTTGAAACAAATAAAATACCTGCTCGTATAAATAATAACCATGATAAAATGAATTTTATAAAATAGTTCTATGAACTATAAGTATCCTTGAGATATCTAAATTTGTATAATATGCCATGTAATAAATTCAACTATAACATTTCGTTCCCTGTACACAACTATTATAAATAGTTAAATCAAATGTTATAGTTAGCAGCATTATGATTTCTGTTAGTGTATAATACAAATTTGAGAACTTGTTATTACCTGGGACCGTAATTGCAGACGTAATTTTTGACATGACCTCTGAAAGGGTCGTAGAAGAATGAGAATCCGCATCCAATTCGGAATGTATTGGCCCAAACAACCTGAAATTATTTTCCAAAACGTTAATTTGTACAAACACAATTGAAACAACTTTTTTGCCGCGTATTTTTAATTCAGAATATATTTTCCATTAATATTTTAAAATATTCTACATGAATAAGTGATAAGTGACTAATTGCCAAAATAAACATTGCATCGAATTTATAATTGTGAAATATTCGTTTACTGTTTTAAATAAGATAATGGTTACCGAAATTGAAATTATGTTTTTTACACTAAAATATTATACTTCAATAATGTTTATGTTTTATTTCCATTTCAGCTAACAATTTTTGACGTCATTTTGTTAACCTTTATATAGATCAGAATTAAATTTTGTATTCAAGATTTTATTCAGTTCAATACAATTTTAATTTTGATGCATATAGTCCGTACGCATATGCTATAATTAAATTTCCATAAGTATTTTTTATTATATAATTAATTTTACATTTAATCAGTTTGAGTGCATATTTTAATTTAATATATATATTCAAATTTCATTATTTAATACAATGCTAAATACGAATCTGTGGTTCCTTTGTTTTATAAAGAAATATATGCCTAAGTTAAATATGAATTTATTTTATATATAGGTCGAAAGAAGTCCAAAAATTAATCATTATGATTGATTCACGAATCTGTCAAAACAAAGTTAGCCGCTTACGTTTATTATATTAGTCAAAAGTTCAATAATATTACACTTATATTTTCCCGATCTGTTACGTGTTGGTATGACATATTAATGATAACGCATATTATAAAGTGTCATATTTAAAGCGCACAAGTCATGAAGTAAATTTTGTTGATACGAAGGGTCCATTTGTTTCATTTGATTGTAATTAACGAATGCAATAAAATACAACAAAAACTGAGGTATCTTTTATTTGTTTGCTTATCCACCTTAATTTCGTTTTTTTCTACCTGAGTATAATGACCAGTGGCAGGACTGTATCCAGCTCGATAATGCTGTACTTCGTTAAACCAATTGGCAATTTGTCTTCTCCAATTTGGCTGGGTGTCGTAAGGTCCGGAAGGTCCTTTTATCCATGACTGTGCGAGATTTTGTCCCACAGGAAATCGACCTACGGTACATTGTTAAATACTTTTTAAAATTTTGTTAGTTTTACTATAAACGACGAACTTTCTTAAAGCATGATTTTATGTACGATATTCTGGATGAAACTTAATTCGATACAATTCACACGCACAGATATATTTTGTAGATACAAACAAATTTTGTTTCATTTAACATAGAGTTTTGTTGTTATTTAACTAAACAAATAGTTTCAATAGTAATCAACAAAATATGATTCAAATTCGATCATTTTTTTGATGTTTTTTGTTTGAATCAACACACTAATTTTGTAAAAAAATATTAAATGCTTCAGTAAAAGTGTAAATATTTACGAAATATTTTATTGAAATCATAATAGACAATTTGACCAAATACACTTAACAAAATAATTTCTTTAATTTATTAACTATATCATTTCTGTGCGTGCATAATAATATTATTTACCGAAAGCAATAATGAATTGATTATTTATATTATTAATTAAACTAATGGCCAATGTTATTTTGGTGATTTATGGTATAAATTTATAGACAAGAAAATATAATTAAATATTAACGATCAATTAACTTTGATGTAATTATTGAAATTTATAAAATTGTTTATAACTCTATATTAAAAAGTAATATTATATATTGCGCGTACAATATATATTTCGGAAAATGTCAAAAGTTTTCCAGATGTTCACAGATGGAATCACGAATGATGAAATTCATATATATATTTAAAGGCTGAGAATATTTCACTTGGAAAAGGTATTATTATATATATATAAGTGTATGTGTATATATGTATGTGTACAAATGAATAAGGACAAACAAAATCTCTTTTTATGAAGGAATGATTTATATTCTTAAAATTTATAATAATAACAAATATAATACGTGTCAAAAATAAACAGATAGTTTTGTTATTTAACTTTTTCCTTATTTTTTTACTGAAACGTCAATTATTAACAAATTAAAAGTTAATTGATTAATTTGCTTAATTTAGCATGAAATAAATTATGTAGCAATCATAATTTTTTCTAGATTATTTTATATTGAATTATATTGTAAATTGATTATTGTAGAATATAGTGAACTCGTTAAACAAAATCTTATTTAATTTGCTATTTCTATCGTTCAATAACGGTTACTCAATTAATAGACGGTAATTAAAATAATAATCACAATTTTATATCTTTTTTAAATTGTTTTTGCATTAGTTCAAAGTTCATTACCGAAAAATTGTAAATCAGTGTAATAATGATGAATTTTTAATTGTCAAAACGAGTTGAAATAATATGTTCATATACATATATCAAAACAAAAATAAAAAATGTTCAAAAACGATTAATCCCAAAGTCCAAAAACTGCATATTAGTTCGACTGGTTAGTTTAAAACGATAAATCAATAACGTTGAGTTTAATAAATTAATTTTCTTTTGCAATTTATGGAAAGTATACATAGCAACGGCCTACACACACACACACACACACACACACACACACACACACACACAC
>JABFQC010005965.1:0-11167 GCA_022817085.1 Psilanteris sp. ZL-2020 | reverse complement strand
AACCAAACCTTTTTTTTCTGTGTACACTGAGCAAAAATTACTTAGTAAGATCTACTGAAAAGTTTAGTTAAACCAGTATCATAACCGTGAAACTCAGTTAAATTATCTGTGAGATTCAGTTTTGGTTAAAATAACTATAATTTTAAGTTGTAATGCAGCCAAAACTGATATTTTTAACTGAAACAATTGAAATATTCAGTAAAATTGACTGAGTTTGTTAAGTCAAGTATCATAATTGACTGCCATGTTCCATCAAAATATCTAATCTTTTCAGATGGACCAACTAATTATTTTCAGTCTATACATTATTGAAAACTCAGTTAATTTGACTGAATATACCATTTTTTCTCTGAGTGTACGAATAAAACAATCCTCTATACATATGCAAGATTTGACTAATACAATTCAAATATACTTTTTCTTACATTACATTATAAATTATTTCACCTTAAATATACAAAAATATGATGAAACTTGATGTTCCTACATTATAGTTTCCTCCAAATAAACGAATGTATAATACATTATAGAATTTTAAACTATAATATATCTATTAGTTTATTCATTATCAGAATGTGTTTCACATTAAACAAATTTGATCAAAATTTCAAAACTGTCAATTGTTTTTGCAAACTTTAGCACGACTACATGAGTTGCTCGAATTGCATAGAAACACATAATTAGAGTGAAATCGTCGACAATACCCAAATGATAAAGAAATTGTAGTCGCAATTTTACGCTTTTCGCGCTAAGCGATAAAACTTTGATCCGTTTGATTTTCGTCAATGAACGAAATGATTAGCCGAATTGTTTCATTTGACTCGATTTGCATAACAAAAAAAGGTTCTTAAAGTGAACAAAAGGAGGTCCCGTGTCGCTTATGTGTTTAATTAAAATATTGCACTTCGTCTAAATATATAGCAGAATAAACTGGAAAAGGCCGTTATGCTGTTATGCCGCTAGGATACAAGCTTGGATGCAGGCCAGCCTCGTCAGGAATGCCAAGCAACCTACTTCCCTCCTTCCCTTTATAATCATCTGTTCCTCTAGCTTCACAGAACATGTCTCCTCCAATGCATTCAGTCAAGTTCATAACGAACCGCAACCTGGATATATTTCAACCCTTGAAAGTATATTAGACAGAAAATTTGAAAGACTCAAAACGCCTGACTTGAATGAATTTTTTATTACATTTTAACAATAAATATTTTCATTTATATGTATTATTAAATTATTTTATATCGTATAAACGAAATAAGTAACTAAACAACTGAAAATTTATATTTAGGATCTAAACATATATTAATATTAATTTTGAATGCAATTTATTTTATTAAATTTAATTCATATAAATTAGCACGCTGAAAAAAATAATCTTACAAATTTTACCAAACTAAATAGTAACAGTAGGAAAAGTGAGCAAAAATGTAAATAAATATTAAACGATATCATTGTTTTTGTCAATTGTTTAGTAATATTTGACATATTTTTAGAAGTTTCTAACCGTAATTTATCATAATATTTACATCTTTGCCCATTTTTCCTACGTTTATTATCTAGTTTGGTAAAATTTGTAAGATTATTTTTTTCAGTGCAGTGATACAAACATTTTGCATTACAATTTGCTGGAGTATTGAATTCATTGAAGAAACTAGAGTACAAATGCTTGTTTTTTAAAATATAGAATTAAATAAATATTTGTCAGAAATTTATATCTATTTATTTTAATTATTTTATTTATATAAATCTGGAATGGAAATAATTGGTATTATTATTCACTACTCAAGACACTTTCATAAAAAAGATATTAAAAGTATCCCTTAACTAGACATTATTTATATATTTTCCATGAAAATGTTTAAATTGAAGATACTAGTTAAAGTAGTGTACTTATAGATATACATCGAACTATAGACAAATTAAAATAATAAGTAATAAACGTAACAGATGTTGTGGAAAGACGAAGTACGAATTATATTTTTTTAACTGAAACCGTATGTATATTGTTTGTAGATTTTACAGTAAAAATATATTAAAATTTTGTATTAAAAATGATCATAACTTCAGGCCTTTGTATACATTTTATTAGATTTTCTTGGAATAATAGAATTTATTAAAGTATACCTTCATCAAAAGTTCTTACATGTTCAAGAAAATAAACTTCTTGAATTCATCGAAAGAGTATGGGCTAATATTCAATTACACCGATCGACATCTGCCCACATCTTTCAAAACACCCACACACGCACACACGCATACTGAACATTGACGCCTGTTTATGTAAGAATGTTTTTAAAGAAAAGGATAAATAAAACGCTAAATGAAAAATTTACTAATCAAAATAACATCCTTATCTTGCATGTTATTATTGCATGTATCATACAATGAGAAATTGTTATATAGAAAGAACGTCTTAACAAAAGATAAATTTAAGTTAACATTACAATTATATAGAAAAATATGTATATATTTTGTTTATACACGGAAAGAATAGTTTTAACATTAGATACTATAATTACACTAGACGTAGGATGGAGCAAGATGGAAAAGTTTAAGAATAAATATACATATATAATACTATATAGATTGCTATATAATATAGTTAATTTTCGTAGGATATTTGCAATATAGAAATTAAATATGGTAAAAATCTTTATTTTTAAATGCTCCATCCTACGTGCAGTAGTATATATAGTAATATTTGATAATATGTCCTTTCCGTGTACATTCAATACATATATATATATGTTTCATATGACACATTAGAATCTTATTGGGAAGTTTTATGTAAAATCTCTTTAACCAAGGCTCTGCGCCAAGGTAAAATATATTTATTAAATAATGCGTCAAAAGTTGACCAAGACATTAAACGCTTTCCAAAATTTTGTATGGCTATTAATAATTACTTTACATAATTCCACTCCTTTTTAATAATTTCATGAATGATATTGACAGAACATTAATATGCAGTAGCTTCGTACTACATGCAATGTACAAATAGTGTTCTTCAACTTTATAATTTATTTTAATAAATGCTTAACGTATGAAATATTCAGTAAAATGGAAATAAATAAGTAATTATCTACTAGTGAATCATTTACTTTTAAGCTGTACAATATGAACACTTTCAATTTCGTTGTTAATATAACATATTGAAACAAATAATATTACAATTTTGACTAAACTAGATAATAAAAGGAGGAAAAGTGAGCAAAAATGTAAATAAACATTAGACGATATAATTATTGTTATCATTCGTTTGGTAATATTTGACATATTTTTAGAACTTTCTGACCGTAATTTATCGTATGATTTACATTTTTGCCTATTTTTCATACTTTTATTATCTAGTTTGGTCAAATTTGTAAGATTATTTTTTTCAGTGCACGTATCTCGTATTACAGGAAAATATAGTTTAATTTTATAATTATTTTTAATCTTATAATACAGCAACAAATTATATAATATTTTTTTAACTCCGAAATAGGAGGTTTAAAAGTGGAGGACGAAACTGAATTTACTGTAATTACATATTTTGCAAATAAATGCTGACTGCATTATATATTGATTAATTTGAAAATCAAAAATTGGTTTTTTCTTCTTTTATATTTTATTTGATGCTATCGCCTACAGTTTATTTTATATATATATTAAAAAATTTATATTAGATATTTATAACTTTCGTTTATTCAATTTTAGAGAAATAATATTTTGTTATATTATATTCTAAATAAAAAATCTTAAATGAAATATCAATAATATATAATGATTATAATTTTATTACTTTTTAATTGAATTTATCCTAATTTTATGATAATTTTAGAATATTCTACGTATATTATTATATATTTGTATAGTATTCTTGGAATATTAGATAAATATTTTTGCTTATTGGGGTATAATAGAAATAAAGAAATGGTGTTTTATTATTTACAATATTTTAAATTAATAAAGGATTGTCACTTCAGTTCAGATAAGTGCATCCTTTATTAATATACAATTTAAGACATAAACGTCATGTACGCGCTCACCTATTTTATGTACGCGCTTAAGCCACGTAAGCATCCTATAGCTTAGGTTATAAATTTAAGTAACAGACGCGCAGAAATTATTTAAACCATAAATAATTAATATTTAAATAATTATTTTTTAAATAATAATTTAAACCATAAATTATCAAAATATATGAAACTAATTATTAATTATAAATTTAATTGTTCATACGTAGAATATTTGTATAGAATTTTATTTCTTTTAGATAAACCTTGTTATGTTTAATCATATATAATAAATGTGCACAATTTTAATTTTTGTCTTAAGTAAAAATAAAATTACAAATTAAAATATATATTTTATTATAAGTTTAATGCAATAATCATTGTTAGTGTTAATTGAAATACAATTACAAAAATATGTATTAATACAATTTAATAATTCAATAAAGTTTCTTATGTGACATATATTTAAAAATAATAAGATGATTACTATTAAAATAAGCAATATATTTAAAATTAATAGTCCTTATCTGATTTGAAAATGAAAAAAACACCGCCACTATTTGATTTGAAGTTTGAGCGGTTAGAACCAGTGTTGCCAGGTAAAGTGAAACAAAAACGGCAGAGGGAATAATCCACCTATTATTATACATTGTAGGATATATCTCTCTGACAAAGAGAGAGCTAAAAGCTGGCATCACTGATTTAAACTAGCAATACAATTTACAAAACACACTGTTGCGATTAATCGATTAGTCGATTATTATTATTTTGACGTATGTGTTCAAAGTTAGAGATTAAAGCAAAATTTAGTTCACACACTGTCAAGTTTTGACAAGTGCCGAAGAATGGGTTTTTTATAAAACAAAGTCTTAAAAATTAAGGATTTAAAATGAGGTTTTTAGAAGATACTTTTGTTGTACTCACCACTCAAGTGAGTAAAAATTAATTTAAACGCAACCTTTTACAATTATTTTAGGTTATATTTGACTTATTTTCCCTAGAATTTTGAACCATATCGGAATTTTCAAATGAAATTCCAAATATTTCATTATTATTAAATATACCTAAATTGTTATATTTTAATATATTATAATCTATGTGTTAAATTAATATAACTTAAAGAAATTTAAGTAACTTATTAAAGTAAATATTTTATTAATATTAAGTCGCATTTTTAAATTAAATTTTTCTTTTTCAGGTACTATTTTTTCTTGGAGCATGGGTGTTTTTTGTAAAAAAATTATTTCGCGATTATGAAGTTCACCATATATTGGTACAACTCATTTTTTCAACAACATTTGCATTATCATGTACTATGTTTGAATTAATAATTTTTGAGATTATTGGGGTTCTTGATTCAAGGTAGGTAATAATTTATTACTTATTATATATAAATAAATTAAAAACTTTTAATATTAAAATTTAATATAAAATAAACTATTTTCAGATCTAGATACTTTCACTGGAATACTGGATTATATATGTTACTATTCATGGTAATAGTTTTGATACCATTTTATATTGCATATTTTATAATCAGCAATATTAGATTTGGTATGTATTAATGTTGTCTTCATGTCAATTATAAATAAGAATAAAAGTTCATTATTTGACAGTGTTTATTTATTATAATAAAAAAATAATAATCATAATATTAATAAAAACTAATCATTTTTCAGAGCTTGGTTCTTATATAATTATAGATAATTTTACTTTAAGTAATATAAATTTAAATATATAATCTTTTACCATATGTATGTATACATTACTTATAAAATATTCATACAAATTTGATTTTTTCAGTAAGACTGAACCTGATAACGCCTTTAACGATATTAGTATACTTATTCTATCTCTATCTTTTCTGGAAAGTTGGTGATCCCTTTCCGATTCTCAGCCCAAAGAAAGGCCTTTTTTCCATAGAGCAAGGTATCAGTAGAATAGGTGTAATTGGAGTAACTGTAATGGCTTTACTGTCAGGATTTGGTGCTGTTAATTATCCATATTCTTCCATGGCCTATTTCATGAGGCCTGTTTCATTGGCTGATGTTCAGTCAATTGAAAGACGTTTGTTGCAAACTGTTGATATGATTGTCGTAAAAAAGAAACGAATAGCTTTAGCAAAAAAGGGAGATAATGCAAATCAAACTGACACACGATCAAGATTTTGGGAAATGGGAAGAAATTTATTTCCATTAAGTGGAAATAAAGGACATCATGAAAGTAATATTTGGTTTAATTTTTTATTCAACTGCATATGATTTATAATATAATTTTTATTTGTGTTACAATAGAAAATTAATTTATAATATTTTAAATATATGACTATATATTTCAGATATAAAGCAATTGCAACAAGAAGTTTCAGCATTGGAAGAATTATCAAGGCAATTATTTTTGAAAGTTCATGATATGCAAAATGCAAGAGAAAGAATGGAATGGGCTGCAACTTGGCAGGGAAAATACTTTAATTTCTTAGGATATTTTTTTTCTATATACTGCATGTGGAAAATTTTTATTGTAAGGTTTTACAAGATATTCATAAATTTTGTTAAATGCATTCATAAAAAATATATTAAACATTTTAACATAATTAAGAAATTAATGCATACATTTTCATTATTACTTTTTAGAATAATTTTAATTCAATGAATTGTAATATTTAATTTTTCAGTCTACAATAAATATAGTATTCGATCGAGTAGGAAAAAAAGATCCTGTAACTAGAGGAATAGAAATTGCAGTACATTGGATGGGATTTAACATAGATGTTACATTTTGGTCGCAACATATATCATTTTATCTTATAGGATGTATTGTTGTGACTTCTATAAGAGGCTTACTGTTAACTCTCACAAAGGTATAATTTATTGGAAATATAATTTTACTTTAATAACAAATTATTAATTTTGAAAAGAATAATAATTGATAATAAAATGTAAAGCAATTTATATTAAATTACTTTCATTTCAGTTTTTTTATGCTATATCCAGTAGTAAGTCTTCAAACATAATCGTTCTTATACTTGCTCAAATTATGGTAAGATGAAAATCAATAATTATTTATATTTTATTTATTATACTTGTCAGAAATGATTTATAATATATATAAAAAAAATATTTATATTCTTCAGGGAATGTACTTCGTATCATCAGTTTTACTAATGCGAATGAATATGCCTGCTGAATATAGAATTATCATTACACAAGTATTAGGAGATCTTCAGTTCAATTTTTATCATCGTTGGTTTGACGTTATATTTTTAGTTTCTGCGTTGTCTTCTATTGCATTTTTATACCTCGCACATAAACAAGCTCCCCTTGAGCGTGTTTAACTATTCGAATAAATTTATTTTTATAAAACAAAACTTTTTTTATTCAACTCCTATACCATTCCTCCAAAAATCATTCAATTTAAAACTAAACTTCAATCGTATTCAAATCAGGATTTCAGTTTAAGTACAATCAATTTTTTATTTTTAATTATATCTTAATACAAACTTTAAAATTGAATTATTGAAACTGAACTAAATATGAATTATATAATCTCGTTATTCAATGTTTTATAATTATATACAAAAATAAAATATATTTTTTATTATACAATTATAAATGTTCAATAATGTAATTATTTAAGTCTTAATTATAGTAATATTATAAATAAAATTTTAAAGTGTGTATAAAAGTAAATAAACTTATAAATACCATATATAAAGTATATATATGATAATTGTATGGATATATGCAAATATTATATTTTACTTTATTGCTCATTATTGTAATGTGTATTAAAAAACTGCGGCCTAATTGTTTTTTAAACAATTTTATTAAAATCATTCCGCTTTTTTATTCTCAACTTAATGTCACGTTAACAATCTCATTCTTCTGCAAGTAACTTTGCCTACATTGTTTTGAAATAAACGCAGCAACTTCGAAAAGTAACGGTAATAGTTACTATTCGATTATTACAATCATTAATCTAAGTTTAATATAAAAAATGTAAATTACATATAATAATGCATGCGCACGTACAGATTATAAGATGAAATAATTATCTATGTTTACATGTACGCGCGATTGCTAAGCGAACAATTTAAAATCCTGAGAGTCGTCGAAAACTGCTTATATATATCATTTTAATACAAATTATGAAATTCGCATTATAATTCATGACATATACTACTTATACGAAGTAAAACGTGAAACAACTATTTTGAATTACGAACAAAATTATTTATATTTGATAGTCTAAATCTAATCAATATATTTAAAGTTAAAATTAAATTCCTAACAAATTACCAATTTTAATACATTTGCTGAGAAAATATTTTAAAATTATATTGTGCATAACTAATTCCAAACATAGATGTTCCATCGTTAAGCGATGTATTACAACGAAATTTCGCTGCAATATAAAGTTACGTGACGCGTATTTTATGTTAGATCACAGAATGCACGACGATAAAGGAGTAGTTGTAATGAGGTGTTGGTGTTCCATATTATAGGAAAAAAAGATGACGACTTCATTTACGCAATTAATTCAAGCGTCCATTCCTCATTCATGTTAACACCTGGTTTGCGGATAGTTAATACATTATTATTTGGGTTGTATTTCGTCTCTAAGGATACTTGACCAAGATCTGTAAAATAATAAATATATTGGTTTAATTTTAGAATATATAACTAATACTAATTTAGTCATTAATTTATATACATTTAAAATTTATAATATTTTTAAACATATATATTTTATTTTGAAGATATGTAAAAATCATGCAATTTAATATTTTATAGATAATGCTAATTTTGGGTTACCGATTAATTCTTATTCACCATTTAATCAATTAATACCCATTTAAATTTTTAATGTACAAACAAATTTACATTAATTCAAATTAAATAATCATAATATCTTACTTTTAGATGTTAACATTGCAGACTTAATATTTGTTGGTGGATTAACAATATCCACTCTTTCAAGCCAACTCTTAGTTGAATAAGTCGCTTCAGGATCAATAAATTTAGACGTCATAAAATTGCCGTTCAATTGTAACTGCAAGTAGAGATACTTATTATATTTTTTATAGTCGAAAGTTTCCTCATCATCAATATATAGTGTGCCATTTGCTTTGCCATTTCCATCAGCAATAGCAATTAATGTATATGGATCATCCTTCATGGCTTGAGTGCTTCTTCTAATTCTCATTTTTCGTGGAATAATTGAACCTCCGCGTTGAAATACCGGAATTTTATGCAGAGTTACAGGCACATTCACAGCACCTCCTTGATTGTATCCCTGCATAGTGTCAACATCATACCAAACAACATTACCTTCTCCTGGAAGGTATACTGTAACTTCAGACTCTGAGGGGTGGTAAACAGGTCGTACAAGAATTGCATCTCCCACTAGAAGTTCATCATCGATTGCAAAAGTTTGAGGCTCCGAAGGGTAATGAGCCCATACAGGTCGTATTACGGGATTTCCAGTGATTTCATGTTCCCGGAAGAGGGTATACCACATTGGTAAATAAGAATATCGCATACGTAAGGCTTCCCGTGTAATCTGAATCACCTCATCATTGAAAGTCCATGGTTCTCGGCGTTTAGTCTCAATATGTGAATGTTGTCGGAAGAATGGTAACCAAATACCTGCTTGATACCATCTAAAATATTAATTATTATATTTAAAATATCATCAAAACTCTGACAAATTAATTTATTAAGTTTCTTGTTTTTTCACCATTAATTTCATACAGGTAATTATTTTTTAAATTATTAAAATTTCTTTTTTATAATTTATAATAATATAATTCATTAAGTTTGTTTTCTTTTTTTCTACTTACCTAATAAATATTTCAGCATCTGGATTTTTAAAGAATCCTGCTACATCTGCTCCACAGAATGAAATACCAGATATTGCTAGTGACAAGCACATTGGATAACTAATTTGCAAATGGTCCCATCTGCCCATATTATCACCAGTCCAAACAGCAGCGTATCTCTGAGTACCCGCAAAATGTGATCTTGTCAGTATAAATGGACGTAATGTATCATAACCTCTCTTTATTAATGCTTGATGTGTTGTTAACGTGTTCAATAGACCATAAGTATTATGAACATCACGGTGTTCCCAGCCTCCATAATGTACCAAATCTTTTGGCATTGTTATTTCGGGTCCACTGAATACAGATGGTTCATTCATATCATTCCAGATATGTACATTTTCATTTGTGCCATGAAATTTACTGAAGCTGTATTGACTAACCATATATTCACGAACTTTTGGATCAAAGAAATCTAAATAAGATGTTGAGCCAGGCCAACACCATCCTTCATAATCTTTACCATCACGATGTTTAATATATAAACCAAGACTGGTTGCATCATTGTGTAAGAAGTAACCAGTATCACGTTTTATATGTGGATCGATGATTACTACTAACTTGCGTCCTTTTTCTGTAAGATTTTGAATCATTTTTAATGGCTCAGGGAACTTGCGGTGATCCCAAGTAAAGTATTTTTTGCTATCTGTGTACTCAATATCTAACCAAACGAAATCCATCGGCAAATCATATTTATCGAAGTTGTTATTAATCTGTTCCACATCACTTTGGTCATTATAATTCCAGCGACTTTGATGGTATCCCAAAGCAAAAATCTAAAATTTCTTAATTAATTATCTACTCAAATATAAAAACAACTATAAAATAATAAATAAAAAGTGCTTAATAAAATAACAATATATAAAAAAATGTATTCATTTTATGATTTACTTTTTACATAAATATACAGCTATCAGATGATTATAATATGTTTATTTTATATGTAAATAAGTTTATAAGGATTGTATCTTTATTTAATTATTTAATAATTTAAACACAATATATAATGAAATATAAAATAATATTATTATTATAAATTCTAAATTTTTTTTTAAAAAAATTAAAAAAATCAAACTTACTGGTGGAAGTGGAGCAACTCCAGTTAATTTAGTATATTGTTTAAAAACATCCATTGGTCTCGGTCCCATTAAAAAGAATACATCAATAATACCAGATTCAGACATGAAATGTGCATCAACCTGAGGTTTTTTAACAGAACCCGAAACGAAATTAACAAAACTTTCAACAACGTTATTGTCAGCATTAGAAAGAATATCAACCCAAGTTT
>JABFQC010005964.1:0-11167 GCA_022817085.1 Psilanteris sp. ZL-2020 | reverse complement strand
TTTGGAACCATAAGAGAAAAAGCATAATATTTACTATTTTTAAAAGTAATATATTATGATAAAGTAGTATTTTTCTACTTAAAAAACTTACTTTTTTCTTTTAAAAACAGTAAATATTATGCTTTTTTTATCATGGTTCCAAATTAATAATATAAATAGTAATTTTTCGTCATTTATTTCTCTCAGTGCGTAAATACATTAACAATAATATAATCAAATGTAATAAGATTATTTATTTAGCAGACATTATTTCAACTAAGAAATAAGATCCCTGTAATGTCGAAAAATCCA
Source organism: Psilanteris sp. ZL-2020 (assembly GCA_022817085.1). NCBI lineage: Eukaryota > Metazoa > Arthropoda > Insecta > Hymenoptera > Scelionidae > Psilanteris > Psilanteris sp. ZL-2020. The sequence goes on along the minus strand of JABFQC010005964.1, from coordinate 10,876 downwards.
ATCAAAATATCTTTGAGCTCAGTTAAGAATTTTCGAAATCCCGCTGAATTTTCTGCAATACCAGTATACCAAATTTTCTCTCCACGGAGAAATTCCCTTCGTTCCAAGCTGATTCATGGGCGGCAAATAGTCCGAGAATTTACTAGCGTTACGCCGAGCTTACTGGACTCTTCCAAGTAAAGATCCCGGCTTACATAAAACAGTCATATCGATGCCCTATTCGGCTTTTCTTACGCTCTCGTCGCGACTCTACGCGTTTCCTGCGTTTATTCGGCACATTTCTTACACTCAATTGATCAAGGAGTCAGGAAGTCCCGACGCATATAAATCTTTGGCGTTACATCCCCGCTTTGTCTCCGCTTTTTTGTCGCCCATTCGGCTGAATTGAATTTCATATAATCCATTAACGCGGAACGTTACCGCGCTGTTTAATTAACTGGAAAGTGTCTAATTTTGAATGCGATTTTACGTCGTTGCAATTCGTTATTTTATAGCTCGGTATATACTAAAGAGAAAGCATAAAATGTGTACTGAATTGTAATGACGAAAAATCCTATTGTAATGTGGAACTCTTATATATCTACATGCGTCTTGTCTCAAAGAATTTCTCCCTGAAATAAGAAAGCAGAAGCGTCAGGTATTCGACAAAATACTATTGAAACGAGCAAAAGAGAAGAAAATATGCGGAACGTGGGCCGTAAAAATCAAACTACTTTTTCTCGTTTTCCATGACTTACTCAGTATTTTACGTTTCAAAAGATTTGCTCACTAATTTTTCACGGTTCAGAAATAATATATTTGTTTGTAAATAAATTTCATAAGTAATTTGAGTGAATACTGGTTTCCGCGGAAAGCAAAGTCCGTGTTTAGTTGGAGTTTAAAATTAATGATGGTATATTGTTGCGAACTTTAACTGTAAGTGATTTATCATGTAAACAAAATAATGTAGTAAAAAATATTATGCTAAAAAAAGCAAGTTTTACAAAGTGAATTATGAATTAATGACAGCAAACGCGCGTATTGAATTTCTACGCATACAGTAACTTCGCTTTACCGTTTTAAATTTATACATTAGCTAATTAGTTACTCAATTTATTAAAAATTTCATTATCATAATTTATAGATATGTAAACAAAATATGATTCATATTTTTTATCTGATAATTATAATAATATTATACTATCGTTTAACTTAATTAATATAAATTTAAGAAAAAAACTATTATTTTGCAAGGAAATATATATATGTATACTATATAAGCAGTAAAGAATATCAGCTTTCGATCACTAAATTTTAATGCATATTCAAGTATGCATGTCTTTAAATATCATCAGAATACCTTTATACTTTAATCCATACTCCAAAAACTTCATCTCTGTTTCTCTACAATTTTGTAATAAATGTTCTAAAAGGAGTATTATTTGTACTTATCTGTTTATAATTTTATTTACATTCATTTTTGATTTCAATCGTCAAACTAAAATGAGTGATACGTAATATCCAGAATTTCACAAGAAAGTCAATTTTATTCTATATATGTCGAAATATGTATATATGTATACATACGTGTATACGTGAATAATCAAAGTACAGTATGTATACACATTTTATAATGTGCTCCAACTAAGAGTTAGCCTTCTTGCGATGCATATAAGTTTATGTAAATTTTAATGGCACTGATATACAAATTTGCACCTATTTAATGCATCTTCGTATGAAAGTATACTCGCGGATACTTATACACACCTGAAGGTGTTCAGAAATGTACTTTGCTGAACATTTGTTGACAAACAAATTTTGCTAATTCATGTTTAAAAGTATCTATTTTGAAATATCATATCACCCACCCCCTCCCATTGTAATCTTAAATTGTATAGTATAATTTTATTAAAAATTGTTTACATCTTTCAATAATTTATTTATTCAATTAAATTAAATTATTGGTTATTCATATCTGCTTATAACTATTGAATCATTAATAATCCATTGTAACTCTGCATTGTTTAGATTCGATATTGTATTAAATACATTCATCTAGGTAATATAAGTAGCCGACATTGTATTCGGTTTATATCTCGCATTATACACATCGTTAGTAGCGTGTAGCGTTGATAGTATAATTTTTTATAACAACATTAAATATTCCGTTTTGCGGCGGAATATCAATTTTCCGTACATTTTGACACGCGTATTTGGTTACAAATATACATCAGTGGAAAATGCAGCCTCAGTTTCTCGCGTCACAACTCAGTCCCTAATCATAGAATACTCGATCCATACCTCTGTTTTCTCTCGACATCCAATTTCCATAGCATTAGGCTCCTTATACTCCGGTGAACGTTTCTGCATTGCAGTCATCTCGCGTTTTCTCGCCGACGCTCAACTCTCGTCGCTGTCGCCCAATGAAGGACTCAATTCGAAGGACAAACGATTCGTGACACTTTTGGATAACGGTGAACACGTGTTATCACGATCGTTATTACATTACAAAGCCCCCGTTGTAAACGCTTATGTGTATATGACGTACATATCTGATGTCAGTCAAGCCTTCAGCACAATTTTGTGCATACCAAAACCTATGCTTCCAGTCATGTGCAATGATTTACGTATTTCGTGTTTGTGTGTGTGTATATATATATATGTAATACAAGAATGTATTTTATTGCTACAATTTTGAAAGTGGATACGAATTTTAATGGAAGATATAACGCACTTAAGAAGGGCTTCGAAATATATTTACAAATGAAATATATTTTGCTAAATCGAACCGCTTAATTTGATTTGAATTTTAAAAGAGGCAAATCGCGGGTGTATTTATTGTACCTTTGCCGCGTAGAATCGTGAAATTAAATACAAGGCGTTGCATGGTGGCTGACTCTGCTGGAAGATTTTTTGTAGATTAGAAGCATTCCAATAGTGTCTTTCTCGGAAAAGAAAGGTTCGCTACTTGTATAAAAGAAAGAATTCCCTTTTATTCGCTCAACTATCGCCATAAGGAATTTTATGCATTTAAACAGATAACAATTGTGAATTATTCATCTCTTTGATGTTTCAAGACGTTCTAATATTTGTATTTTTGCAATAGAATGAATTAAACTTCGGTCTTGATGTAACAGAAATATACTTATTGTAGTTAGTCTTTCAGTGTTTAGTATAATTCGTGTAATGCATGTAATTACCTTCTACAAGTGATATTGATTGGGATTTTTAATTTAAATATCCATTTAAAATCTTTCACGTTGTTTTTTTGAATATTGGGCAAGCGCGAAGATGAGCAAAAATAAGACAATTTGTCGAGTTGTTAAGTTTTATAAATTCAATTATTTACTGTTAATTTATGTTAATTCAATAAAAATGCGAAAAATATTAAAAAGTTGACATTATTTAAACTTGCTTAAATAAGGATGCTTAAACTAATTTAGGACAAATTCTGATAAAACGCTTCCATCATTCCCCTTAATAAAGATAATTTAATTTCGACCAATACATCCTATCGAGTCTTGAGGTCTCAGTATCTTTCGGTGTCTAATAGAAAAAAGTATAACAATATTCCAAATTGAAAATTCTACCTATCCATATGCATAATATATTGTATATATTTTAAATAATTTTTACATATAGATATATATCTTTTAATAATACAAGTGTTCCTAAAGTTACCCATACAAAAATCGATATCAGTCTTCCCCGACTTGAAATCATCCTATATCGAATTAGTTTCATAAGTTTATTCTATACCTTTGTGAATATAAAATTAAATTAGATGATGAAAAATTAAATTTTATAACAAGGAATTTGTAGACAATTTTTCTAATCCAGCGATGATTGAAGAATATAAAATAGCGTACGAGTTGTTTTATTTTACAACGTACTTTATTTATATTGTATTCCATACATATATATATATACGCGCCGAGTTTCATGGTTACATATATTTATTTGTTTCTTGAAACAATGGCATATAAATTTATATAGTTATAGAGGTCAGGTTTAGCAATGTAAATTTAAGTCATTGCATTTTTGAACTATCTTTGAAAAAATGATCATTTACAGAAACTCACACACACATACACACATACACATATGTCTACAATCTTTTGGCAACGTCGTTGACTAAAGGAACTACGATTCCCTTAGGATACGGCCCAAGTATATAATTCTTGTCTCTCCGCAGCGGTTTGCAGGAAATATCTCCAAGCAGATTATCTTGAATATTTCTCTCACTTTTTTGTGTCTCGAGAAACTTTGTGCTTTTGGCGAAATCTAAAGGAAACTTTGCGCAAAAATAGTCAGAATACCAAATAAATTTAAAAAAATCTTGCTCCCCGTCGTAAAACAGCCAAACGACCTTACGCCGAACAATTTATCGTAGTGCTGCGGCGGCACGTAAAAAATGACGCACCGGTCTTCTTTTTGTACTGTTTCTTTTTGTTTTCTTCACTTCATTTACGTTTGTATAACATACAACATAAATATTAATAATATTACAGAGTTACGGTATGCTGTATCATTGAATATCGTATACGTATTTACAATATATACACATATATAGATTATTAGCAAACATAAAATAATTTATAATTATTATTTTCCATTTTATGTCGTCATGGTATAATATATGTCGAAGTAAAGTATTAATATTTGTGTATTCAGTACCAAATGATAATATAATCGTAACATTTATCACTCTTGACGACTGATGTATTACATTTTTTCAAATCCTACACAGAAATCACACGAGACAAATGCTGTAGGATTTGAATATATGGTAAATATAGCATGACTGGTAGTAAACTTAAATTATTATTTTATGTATGTGTTACACAATTGGATTAAAATATTTTCCATATTAAAAGAATTTAATTAAAAAGGAAGACAAAGTAAAATTTAAAATCATATATATGCTCACACTATTTGATTATTATATTAATAAACTTTAGACAGATATTATTTTCAATTTAATAATTAAAAATTATAGCGCAATTAGGATGATGCAAAATTATATTTTTTACAAATGAAAAATGAAGTAACACAACTGAAATTTGATCTTTTTAATCTGATTCAAAAAGTAATATTCAAAACGCATTTTGAATATGTTATTACATATTACGAATACGATATAAAACATAGTAAAAATACACGACTCTCTCGTCACGTTAATTGCAATAAAATTTGAACGTTTGTATCAATACTAACAAAAGATAAAGTTTCTTTGTTCCGTTATCCTAATACTATTCACATTTGAATTTATGAGTTTCTTTTTGTAACCGCTTTTTGTATTAGAATTTCATTCTGAATACAATTTGAAGTTTAATACATGCTTCTCCTTGATTTCAAGTCATTATATTTCTATTTTGCATTTAATTGTGAGGATAACATGAGATATGTTTAATTTTAATGAGATTTATTTTGATGATATGAATATGAAAATGAACAAAAATGCTAAAAATGCATTAAAGCATCGAGTGATAATGTTTGAATTTAAATATACGTAATTATAATAACCTTTAAAAATTATGTATACAATTAAACTATACAAATTATTATTAAATACACTAAACGTGTTTTTCTTCTTTTATTTAATAAAGTGTAATTAAACATACAGATGACAAACATTTGGTGCCATTAACAAAATGTATATTTCAGTATACTTTATTCATGATCGACGCATTCATAAAAAATATGCTAAAATATATATCGAAACATTTGACATACATATTCGTAAGCAATGACTAAATCTACATACACGTACAGTGCATTATTTTATAGACTCTTGCAAGAATTTTGTGGTTAGTTTTATTTTTATTTTTATCATCCTGCATGTATACAAATACCAAACGAAATTAATTCATTTTAATTTCAGTACGTAATTTAATTACACTTTTCAGTATGATAATTATATTAATCTTAATTTGCCAATTACTGTTTATTATTGTATAATTAATATCAATTATTAGTTATTATATTTTCAAAATTTGCATAGATTCTTGTGATAATGAATTAATTTGTAAAAATATTGATTTCTATACAATCTCTTCGGCATAGACAGTGTTCTACAATATATTTATAGTATGATATATTTGTTGTTCAACTACATTGCACAGTATTAAAGCAGTATAAGATTAAAGCAATATAAATACATTATTCTCGAAATGTATTTAATGAAAAAATGTATTACTGCAAATTAGAGCGAAAAAAGTCAACGTTTTGTTTTATTAAAGCGCGACTGATAAGAACGATAATAATCGTGTTAGTAAATTAATTAAATTTTGAATCTATTTAAAAATATTGCTGATGCACTGAGAAGCATAGAAGAATACAACTGAAAAAGAGTGACGAAAAAGAGGATTTTTTAATCAAACGTAATTGAATTTTGCATTCGCTCGTGGATTTTTTGTAGATAATCGTACGCATCGAAGCAATTCATTGGCATAAACGCAATTACGCGTTACAACTGGGATGCTCGCTTTATTGAATCAGATGCAGCAATTTTGTAATAGCAGGAACATCGCATTATTGAAGCGACATGATACGAAACAGAAGCTTATTATAGTGATACGATCGACTGGTACACGTTTTCCTATACGAATAGTCCAGCTGTTCGACCTTCCCTTTAAACGTGATCGACTACGATCTGATTCGGGCAAGTGTGTGCAAATGGAGAAACCATCACTTTTAGTCGTAAAGAGAAAATGAACTTGCAGCTTTTATTTTCATGCTAGATTTATATGAAAAATGAACGTTAAATTTCGTTGACAAAGAAAAAAAGCGAGTAAAAAATTGAAAATGAAACTCGGACTTTGTATATAATTGTATTATAGTAATCTTATTATTTTACAATATTATTTTGTTGAAATGTTTCAAATAAAACAAAAAAAATAGCTGTCAGTTTTGTCGCAAATCTGTTAAAATAATGAGAAACTTATGCCGAATAATAAGATCGTTTAAAACGATGAATTTATATTTATGTATAAATATATTTTTGGCATTTGGTATTTTTAAGATCCTATAAATTGTGTAGAGTTTTAAGAAATGACCCCAAAATTTCGGTTTAATATATAAGTTGCTCGAATTTCGGGGTCCGACCTCAAAACTCTGAATAGGAAAAAATATGGAGACGGGTAATTTCGGGGTCTCGCCCGCAAACTACTGTGCTGGGGCCCCCTAGGACCCTCGCGTTTTGGGTTTGGCTAGATTTATAAGGGGGGATTGACGGGGGCACAGCCCCCCCCGCATTCCCTTGTGAGGATGGCCGAAGGCCGCCCGATGCGCTCAGCCATATTTTCTACAGAAAAATAAATTTTCAGGGCCGTAGTTAGGGGGCCCAAAAGTGGTAGGACCCCGAACAGGACATTTGCCATATATATTGAAAACAGAATATGATAACAAATGTATAAATATGTTTGATAGTTCAGACAAAAAACTTTAAGGAACAAAAGTTAAACGTTGATTATTCACGTGCGTTTGTAAACTTTTACGTAATCCTTTCTTTTAATTTCATAAGTAATTAAAAATCAGACTGCAAAATACAAATCAACGATACTACTAATGCATTATATTTATTTTCCCATTGGTGCATTTATACTTGTTTCTTCCCATTATCGTTTTTCCCTTCTTACGTCCATGACTTATATATATATACTTTATCTCATTTCGTGCACACAGCAGTGTGTGCAATTGAACCGTCTTTGTTTCTAAATTTACGCGAATACAAGCATCCGTAAAAGATATTATGTAGTAATAAAAAAAAGTACTAATTAATTTATTATACATTTATAATTTTGGGAACGATGCTTTTACATATGGACCAATATTATACTGGGGCCCTAAATACGTACTATAATTTAGAAGGGGGTGTTTGAGGAAAATATGTATATAGTTATAATTGGCAATAATTTATCTAGTATATGTTTTTATTGCTTTGTATTTCGTACTATAAGTATATCTAACAGTATTTGTCGAAGGAAATTTTATCTCACTATTGAACAAATATGTTCACACGTATATAAACATGATTTTCAATTGGTAGAACGTAGATTAGTTAATACTACTGCCCGTATTGCTACATCTAAAGCAGTGATCGATATACAATATAAACTGCTTCTCTATATATGAACCATATATATACACCACATTCGGAGAAACATACAGTGAACACTTTGATGAATGGTTTCGCATAGTGTAAGCGTTATTCTTTTAATTAAAAGACCTTTTAGCGCCATAATCAAATCATATTATTTATAACAAATATGAATACTAAAATAACAACAATTTAAATTTATTAAAAATATATTTTTTTCTATACTACTAAAGATATACTTATTTAACAAATATTATAATCACCTTATTAATTCTGAATTCTATATATAACAATGTATACTTAAAATGTATTGAATATTTCATTTTAATGCAGTGGGATATATAGTTACATCAAAAATATTATGATAAGATTTAGTTGATGAAAATAATAATATACAGAGAATCGATAAGCAGCTTAAATGTTTGCAAATATTAATGTCAATAAAAACACGTCGTTGCAGATGTATATGTATATATATTCCAAAGTTTTATTTTACAATGTAAGTGCGATGAAATACGTACATTTTATACTCTAGTTTTCAACAAGTAATATTTTAATAATTATATCAATTATATATAAATTAACAATTATTCCCTAACATTGATAACTACATTTTAATTAATTAAAATATCGTTAATATATATTTGATTGAGAATAATAATATAATAATGAAATAACACATGTTAATCATATGTACTGTCTAATATATAATATATATATATAACAAAAATTTTGATAATAAATGTATTTCATGTATTAATTAGTTTATATTATATGGAAATTATAATAATTAATATGTCATAAAAATGTAATACTCCAATAGAATTTAATTATAATCAGGTTATGACATTTGTATTTCAGATATGTGTATAATAATATGATTATTACAATCGGAAATATGTGACAAAATCCAATGATAAATTGATTCCATAAAGTTAAATCACTCTTAAGTTGCGATTCATTATTTTTATGTTCGAAATTAATTATGTTTGAAAATTATACATGCTTAGAACATAAGAACATTAAATAAGAAGAGTTTTAAATATTATATTATTTACACTGATTATACTGAGTGATAATAGTTTTTATATCAAATTTTATAGTTATTTAATTTGTTATTGCATAAAGTTAATAAACTTAAGTATTGTATATGAAGTACTTATCCGACAAACCATGTATGAAGATTTATTTATCCTTGAAATTTTTGTCAGGTGACAGATCGATATTACTATAGGCCTAAATTTAGATTATATGTCATTGGCATGTTGCATTTTTTATTAGTTATTATAATAAATAACAATATTAAATAATTACTTTGTCTGAACATCAGTTAATATATACTGTTTTTTGGCATAAATATCACGATTGTTTTTGTTACTCTGATATATATTCGATTAAATTTTCTTACAAATATCTACCCCTTGACCTTGATCCTCATTATTACTTATATAGGACAACAGTTTTTATATATAATAACAACATTTTTTATTTTATTACACTGTACATAATAAGAAATAAATTCTAAAATTGATTGTTTTAAAAAGTATAAACTGAAATGTTTGAAACTCCTTTATAACAGTATGTGCTATATAATTTTAATAGGTTTAAAAAATCTATAAAATTCAGTAATCATAATAAAAATGGAATTTGCGGTAAAATTAAAACTTTATTAAAAATGTCATAAATTCCTTGATTGCCACAAAGCACAATGAAAATTGCTTAATCTTTGAAAAAATGAAATAAGCTCAGAGTGACGTGGCCAATAAAGTGCCCGAGATGAAAGTTTTTCGTCGTGTGATAACAAAACATAATAGACCGTAGAGATATATTGATGCGACCTTACTAACGGAATGTCGGAAACAAATTTTCAGCAAGTTTGTTACATCGGAAATGTTACGTAAATGATAGTACAGAGTAAAGAATTCGAATTTGAAAACAAGAATTTATGTTTCGATGTACAGTTTGTTATTTTTTGAAGTACCAATAAAAGTACATTGTAAGACATTCAGTAATGTTTATATTATGTGAATAGTTCGGCCTGCACATTTCATTCATGAAGTAAGGTATGACTTAGTCACCGCAAAACTGTCCATGTGTAAAAGCGTACACGCGAGGACTTTCATTGTTTCTGTTTTATGGAGCGTAAACGTAATTTAAATCAGAACAGTTACTAATTTCAACCACACAGGAACAAATATATATATACTTCATTGCAAAATTTAAGTACACCGCAAAAAATGCATATATTTTTTGTCTTAATATAGGCTATTTTTCAACATTTCTAATAAATAATATCAAGGATTTTTGCGTCGAAGTTTTCCATTCAGAGTAATTATCGGTAAATAATTACTCCTCAATATAATTACTTGTGATTTGTACCCAACAAATCATCAGGAAATATATATATTTAAATTGGAATTCTTTAAAAACATTTATCTCGACTTTAATTACTATAATTATGATTATGACTATAATTATTATTTTTATAATTATTTTACCATATCTTATAAATTTCGTCTATTATTATATCCCGAGTGGAAATTTCTTTAGTAAATGAACAGTTTTTACAAGGAACTTGCTAGATATTGACTAGTTTTAACTATTTAGAAAAACTAACAGATTTCTTTCAAGTTACTCACTATTTTCACCAAACAATATAAATGTATAAGATTGCTATTCCAGTTTTATACAAGTTTTTGCAAAGTAAGCACTAGATTAATTTTTATAACCAAATACTTGCCAGTTATTTGTAAGTCAAACTAGACTAGTATAACTATCAAAAAACTAAATAGAAAC
>JABFQC010005963.1:0-11167 GCA_022817085.1 Psilanteris sp. ZL-2020 | reverse complement strand
TATATATACGTATATTTAAAAATTTTAATTTAAACTCCATATAGAATTTTTATATGTATATATAATCTTTCGAGCGAATGACCTTTGTTGAACCAATGTCAATCGAATATAACTGATAATAACCTCGGATTACCTTGTCAAATGATATATTTGATTCATAATAGGATCAATTCTATTATTTTCGTTCTATTATTATATATTGCAAATATTAAAATTTTAATAAAAATATATTATTGTAAGTTCACTATGAAAATTGCAATATAAAAATGTCTTATTCAAAACACTTTAGTAAAAAAACCATTAATATTGTATTTATTATCTTATCTTCAATTTAAATTAAATTAAAATTCTATTAATAAAATTAAAAAAATGTCAGTTATTCAAAATATTAATAATATAAGTCCTACCATTAAATGGAAAAAAAATCATAGAAAAATAAATTAATAAACAAATAAATTTTATATTTACGTAGAAGTCCGAGTTATCAGTGCCCAAAAGAGGTGAATATTTCATAAAAAATATGTATCACGACATAGAGACTTGATTGTATTGAAATCGCAGAAATATGTTATGTAAAATTCGAAAAGTAATTTATTTTACATAATTTATCACTGTTTAACAAATTACGTAAAATTTTATATGCATCATTTGAAAAGTTATACTTTAAATGATAAAATTTTAAGTCATATTCAATTTTGTGAGCTGACGTCTTCATCGACGATGGATTTCATGATTTAAAATGAAATTGATTTCTTTAAAAGCGACGAAAGATCGTGTTCGCGAGATATGTAATCGGATCTTACTACACAGTAACGTCAATCAGATATTTCAAGATGATAGTAAACGTTTTTGACGTTAATGATGTCTCCTATACCCGGATACGTATCTGTAATCAATGTTCGCGATACCGCTAATCTTAATACCATTTCCAATTTATTTTTATTCAGTTTACTCCATATGAAAACGATGTTCGATTTATGTTCCAAAAATAAAATATATAAATTATTCGTTGTATTATATGGTTAATTAATATTATACTCGAGCAACTTATATTATAAACGACCAACCTACAAAAACTTAAATTTTTCTACATAAACAATCATATCATTAATATTTATCGTATGTGCGTACATTTGAATGTCGGATTTTAATATAAATTGCTATTTTAGGTATTTTGTGTTATATTTTTAATTGATTGTACGAGCACTTTTTATTTTTTCCTCTATAAATACATGTATACAAATATATATGTAGGATAATTTATAATATAGGCAACTCAAGTCCTATTTCCTAGTTTAATTTAAATTAAGCTGAAAACTTGTTTAAGAGAAGAAATTTGAAAGTAAATTTTTATTTACATTATACATTTATTTATATAAATAAGTAAAACACATAATATATATTCAACCTAAGCATCTTAATATAAACAATTTCTTATATGTACTATCGCCAAAAATAAAAGCATATCAATAAAACTACGAATCTATATAAAATAAAATCTGTGTATTATGTATTTTAAATGTTTATATTTATTATATTTTTTAAATTAATACAAAATAACATACAATAAACATGTGTAGTATATATATATATATATAATGTTTATAGGATTTATACTATATTTAATATATTATTAAATAAAAACACAAATGTGTATAAACTTTACATCAAAGCAACATTTTAAATTTAAATATGTAAATGATATACTACTGTAGGAATCATGTAAAATTGATTGTTTTGAGTGTGAATATATGTTATTTATTTGTATATCCATATATGCCTGAAGCAATAGTCATGTGAATGCATATACATGTTAACCAATTTACAACAAAATTCGATTTCACTCATAAGAGTGTATGATATTTAAAAAAATGAATGGTAAAATTTATGAACATTATATTAAAGCCATATATTATATGATTTAAAAAAATACTGTTATTTAGATAATATTTAAACATATTTATGACATAATATAATAAATAATTACATTTTAAGTAAATATATATATATAAAGGTTATTTAAAAGTATATATAGACCTTTAATGAACAACTATAAACGCACACACATCAGAGACTGAAGAACTAAAAAAATTATGAATTGAGCTTTTCCGCATTATTGAATTTAATATACGTTTACACTCAAAAAGTAATACAAGATTATGTATAATATTTTTCATAAGAAAATCAATTTTATTACGGATTTAATTCGAATTAAAAAACGTATAGATTTATTCCAAAATTTGTTTTCACTTGTTACATGATACGTGTAACTGCAGATCAAATTTTTATTTGATACATGATTTGTTATAATCAATATTATTTAATTTTTAAAATTACATAACACTGAATTATGCTTTTTTAACGAATGATGATATTTTGTCTAACACAATAATTCAATAGTAAAAAAGAAATATTAATTCAACATTAAATAATTTCACCTAAAAGAGAACTATGTTTTAATATAATAAATTACTTCGAAAATTGCCCCGAAAATTTAAATCTTTGGTAAAACGTTCATAATATTTATGTACATAGATTTATTTTACATTATTTATATATTATTGTATATAATTTTTCAACCCGTTATACATTTTCTAAAAAATAGAAAGCTCAAATTTGAAGCTTTCCCCGTAAGTGAATATATACATAACTGTGATAACACCTCACTTTATTGTGAAAACACACATTGTTGATAGTGCAATAAACCTCCATCTTTCTACAAAAACAAGCCTTCGGCAATAAAGTTGGAGGTTACGCGGATAACCACGGCACGCTGATAAGCCTAAAACAATTTTTAATAATGAAACTAAATTTAATTACATAATTATTTAGTGTGTTATTTTATACTTAATTAAAACATTAATTAACTTAAGGGAGTGTTTTGGTATACAAATATCAAAAATATGAAAGATATTGTATTGCATATTATTTATATTTTATTATATTATGGAATAATTTTCAGTAAAACACTTTTATCGGAAAAGAATTAATTATAACACACAGAGTAAAAGATATTAAAATTTTTAAGTATATATATTACATATTGCAACGCTATTATAAGACATTTGTTTTGTTTATGATTTATTTTTAATACACTTTTCTTTTTGCTTAGTTAAAATTCACGATTATCGGCTCGTTCGTTTCGCGCCTTCAAGGACCCACACATCTTCAATGCTCGGAGCATCACACGTCCCTAGCATCCAAAGAAGCTAGATCTACGGTTCGGCGGAAAGTAATTCTGCAAAATAAACTGCAAGATATCGAGGAAAATGCTCTGTGCGGTACATTGCAGATTGATGGCATGTCCCAAAAAACGTGAGGAAAATGTTCCTAAAAATTTTCAACGCGACTTTTTAATAATTATATTTTTTTCTTGCTAAGTGTGAGTGAAATACGTTTGGTACCAAGAAAAATGCAATGTGTAACAAAAAAGAAATTTTTTATTCGGATATAAAAATTAAAAACATTTAAGAAAATTCCACGAAACTAAAAATAGTAGACATTTAAATCATAAAAAAATATGAAATATGGTTACATGTAACAGTAAACAGACTTTGTATGGAATTCATTGAACTCTGTTTAAATCATTAATTACGGTTTATTCATCTACTGATTATAAGTCCAATTACGTTATTACAGAACTAAATATATTGGTACTTACCGCACACGAAAATGTAAGGCTCGTTTATGCACATTTGTCTCTAGTTATCGTGTGATATCAAGCGGTGTAAATTGCAACGAAAAGCAATCGATGCACTGCGTATTCAACAACTCGTTGCGCGGTTCTCGCTCCCGTACCAATTTCATCACGACGATCTGGGTCAAGCGGCAATGCGTTCGTCGATAAAACGGCTATTTCATTTGGCGGTTGTTCGACGAACCAACAAAACCTCACACAGTATTTGAAATTGAACTTCGATAACCTTATGTCAAATTATGCTTTGTGGAAATGTCGGCGCGAATATTACACAGAGCCAATTTACTTTTTATTACCATAACAAAACTTGCAAAAAAATTAAAATATACGATCAAAAATTATATGCAGTAACTTAAGTAATTGCATTATGAAAAACGGCTGAGCCCTCCGTGGGCTCCCTTTGTACGATAAAACTGAGCATTCTTTTGATACAATATATTTATAACTTTTAGTTAAAAACAAGCTCTGTAAAAATGTTTTTTAAATGCTCTTATTTCTTGAAACATTCTTTAATAATAATATTTGTATATATCTTGGACTTTTTTTCTAATTTTTTCGAGGTTTTATTATTTTCCAAAATTAACACTTATAAGTATTCCAAATATCCTTAAAAACGCTATTTCTATAAAATATTTCTTTCTGCAGTGCAGCGTATTTTAAATTTTTTCAAAATAAAAAACTATTACCATAAACTATTACATTTATATATTTTTAGATATTAGATACATAGGTGTACATTTAACTGTAATTAAATTTATTATTTTTATTAAAAATTACCACTTCCTATTTATAATAAGTAATTAGTATATTTGTCAACGGTTTTCTTCAAGCATTTTATGATACTATTTTTTCTTTAATTTGAAAATAATCCTTGATTAATGCACATTTTGTAGTCAGTTTGAACGATTTTATTTTAACAATTCATAAAGAAAGACATATTATTAAAATAATTTTTCTAATTAACTCTCCAATATTAATTAAAAAGATACAATTTATCTGTGTATTATTTAATTGTCTTTTATAACTTCCTCAAAATAATTATTTTTAAACTTTAAATTGAAAATGTAAGTCGTCGACGTATCATGAATGCTGCTAAAATTTAAAATGGAAGAGATAAACAGCTTTAAAAAGTTAGTTTAAAAAAAAGCAAAAGTAAATAATGATGAAAATTATCTATTTAAACGTTTTCAAGAAACCATCGCTAAGAAATGAAAATAATTTATACATAGAATTAACTTAAAAGTTATAAATTTCTTTCGAAAGTTATCATTTAAAAGCATTCAACTCGTCTCGTTCCATTCATTCACGGATTCAATAATTTAAAATTGCCTTTTTTGGTCCACTAAACTTATTTCTTTAATATTTAGTTTACCTTACCACAATCTGAGAATTGTAAGAAGTTTGAATCGCCATACGAGTTCTAAAATTAGAACGAATTAGAAATCGAGATTATTATAAATGATATTGTTGATCCATATTTCAAGAAAAAGAAAAAATATATTATACTATAAGTACTGAAATATACAAAAATTCCATCTTCTGTTTGTCTTTAATATTAATTTTAAGGCCCGAATAGAATCATATAACAACACTGAAGAATATGTAACAGTCCCTTGAGACATATTTGTCAGTTTTATCAAGATGTTAATAGTATAAAATTTTGAATTTCCCGCTTATATACTTTTTGAATACTAGAAAAATAAGACAACATGTAAATATTCTGTATATAAATATACATAAGGGAAACATAAATTGCAAACAGTAATTTTTTACTACTTCTATTACTATAAATTATTGTTCACAGGCATACAATGATATACCGTATACAAATGGAATGACTATATACTAAATTTATAGTACTGAATTAAACTAAATTGTTTATCATAATCACATTTGTTTTTATACTAATAACAGAAAAGATACTAACATTGTAAGAATAGAGTAAGACATTGTAAAAGAAGAGTATAAATCGTTAACATAATTTTTATAATTAATTTGATAAAAATGTATAAATGCACTGAGAGAAATAAATATTACTATATATATATAATTATAATTCGGAACAATAAGAGAAAAAACATAATATTTACTATTTTTAAAATTAATATATTATGAGAAAGTATAGTATTTTTCTATGTAAAAAACTTAGTTTTTACTTTTAAAAACAGTAAATATTATTCTTTTTCTTTTATGATTCCAAATTAAGGATATAAATAGTAATTTTTATTACTTATTATAGAATTAGTTTTAAGCTTAAAAATATTGTATATAACATATACATACTTATAAATTAATTAATATTGATTGAAATACCGAATATATATACATATATAATTTTAAACTATTTGCTGGCATCAAAATAGAATCTAGGTTGATATATCCTTCTACTTCACTATAAGATCCAGTTCTCCGCGTTGTGTTGTACTTACTTTAGAGACATCTAATAGTTTGTCTTCTTGTAATTTAATTCAATATAGCAGACATTTAATATAAATATAAATTTTAACTCTAATAATTATACAAATAGCTGTACTTTGATTTTTTTTACCAAGGTATTGAATAAGTATAAATGATCATTATAATAAATGATAACATCCCGTGTAGAAAAAGACAAACGGCCCAAGCTTGCCCCAACACTCGTCGACGGTGGGCTGACTGTTATTTGCCAATGATGGCCCATCGTCTGGATGAAACGCCAATTACCTCTGGCTCAACATTGGCAGCCGACCGTTGGCATAAGCTTCGGCCCAAGCTTGACTTTTTTTCCAAAAAGTTAATTTAAAACAAAATAATTATTAAAATGTTTATATATTATAATATCTGGAAATGTATTTTCGTCATTATAAAACATCTTCTATGAACGGTCATCCTAATAATAATAATTTGTTATTATCACCCTAATCTAATAACCGTCGCCTATATTACTTAACTCCTTAATGTTACTGTTAGTTTCCGCCTTTACCACTCTAACCACAAGCGCGAACTAATCACAAGTACATTTTAATGATATTGAGCTACACGGTAAACGGTCGGCTGCCAACGTTGGGCCAGAGGTAATTGGCGTTTCATTCCAATGGTTTGCCAAGATTGGCATCCAAGGTTGTGCCAAGTTCTGAACTGGCAGACCGCAGATTTTTCTACATGGGATATATAGTATGTTTATGACAAAATGATATTTGAAAATTGGTGTTCAACAAATTGATATAATTAGGTTCTTAATTGTGTTACCTATATATTATATATTACGTATAATTAAATCCATAAATATATTATAATTGAAATATTATTAATCTTATTGAATTAATTATATAGATATACGTATAGACAATTTTGGAGATACTTCACTTTATGACGCTCCAACTATAAACTGTTATAATTGAAGGCTGTGATTATTTCAAGTATATGTGAGAGCATTTTATTAAGAGCCCTAGGGTTGTGTTTTGTATACAAGACCTTAAAACATAGATTCGATATATTTTTATCGATCGCCTTTTAGAGGACTTATTTCGAAACTTATACACCGTTGAAAATCGACGGAGTTCAACGAAATGTGTGAGGAGTGAGATATTTGGGTGTAAAATTATACTCACAAGAGTGTAACAGCACCCCTATCACTGTGACATTATAACGTTGCAATATACAATATTATTACACCTTGTTTTTTCCACTCTAACTTTGAACTCCGTTAAAGATTAGACCATAATAAAAATATTATACATATTTTTTTAATATTATAAGTGTATTCAATATCAAGATTATCATAAAATGTAATTGATTTAATCTCTCTTACTCGCTACCAACATCTCTGTAATGAAAATTGTAAAACACGTATCGTTAAGCTTTACATGTGAAATAAAAGCTGAATAAGCATAAAACTAAATAATTGTTTGATTTTCGAATCAGTAATATCTCTTGATACCTTATTTGAAAATAAAATGTTTTGAACTGTATCCGAATACATTTTAAAATATTCTTCGGCGTATTGGTGTAGTAGAGTCGATATCTTGGAACTCCCGAGTAAGAGCTTTAGAAACATAAAAGGGTAGTTCAAGATGCACAACTTGCCCTATCTACTCTCGAGCATACGAATCTTCGAAGACTCTTCTCATGTTTGAAAAGAAACTTCTTTTTTGTATACACCCTGTACTGATATTCGACTGCAGTTGAAGGAAAATCGCTTTACGCACGTTTTGCTGAGTGTCAGACTGTGATTCGATTAAATCCGACGATAATTATCGTTTAAACAATACCAACAAAATTCTAAATCAATAATACATTAAGGGCACTAGACTGCAAAACTTTCAATTAGAATTGTTAAAGTAATTATCGGTAGAGATTCAGTCGATAAATATTATAATTGCATTTTTGCATTATAAAATGCATGTTAAAAGTTTAATGACACAAATGCACTAAACGAAACCAAATTGATTTGTATTTTATTACAACAGGATTAATATATATAATAATAAAATATATGAAGCATAAACTGAAAAAAATAATTTTACAAATTTTACTAAACTATATTGTAATAGGAGGAAAAGTTGACCAAAATGTAAAAAATATGATAAAGTATGGTTAAAAAACTTTTAAAAACTTGTCAAATATTACAAAACTGTTTACAAAAATTCATTGTTTATTGCAATTTGTAATATATTATTTTGTTCAGTGTATATATGATACAACATTAGGAGTTTATATAGAATACCGTGATTATACTGTATTCTATTTATAACTAAACGATCTGAATCTTATCTGTATTGCAAATTATTTAAAGATTTTACACGGGCTCGCTTGCAATTTAATAAATTAAGAAATAATTTGCGCAATCAATAGGTAATAAGCACTTGAAGCATAACTTATTTAGTAACGCGGGATGTGTACTTGAGAAAAGAAACTCGCAAATTTAATGCCGTATACATTGCGGATTTCATATAAAGCTTTGCAATTTGAGATACATAATAAGATTAATGCTTTATTACAATTATTTTATTACTTCCTAACGAAATAATGTAAATCTACTGAACGCGGTTGAGTACTACTTTAATTGTTGGATAAATAATGCGCCTGAGCGTGTTTTGACTTCAAATGTTGAATTGCAGTAGTGACGGCGACAGACCCGCCTTACTATAAATAAACACGGCACTTTTGTTCTAATGCATGTATTCATAATGGCAGAGGAAACGTGCAAATAAAAAATGTATATATGTGAAATCTCAGTACATTTAATATTTAAATCGTGTGTAAGACAAATCTTATTCTTATATCATTAGTATGTCTATTTTTGAATTTTTGAAAGTTTTGAATGTTTACTACATTTCACATATATCATCTTTTAAAATTTGTTTGCATTGTTAATATTAATATATTGAAAGTAGATATCAATTACGTATACATTTAATTTAATGTACTACAGAATTTTAATTTAAAGTACAACTGAATTAAAATATATAATTAATTGGATTTAAATATAAAACCTAGTGAGCTTTTAAAATAAATGAATCATAAATTTATTATTTTATATATATATATAACATAAATAAAGTAAGCAAAATAAAACTCACCGTTTGCTTCCCTTAAATAAATTGATATTTTCATTATTTCTTTAAATTGTAATTTAATTATTCATATAAATTTTAAAATTAATTTCACTTTAATCTACATATTTTATTAAATTTCAATGATATTTCAGGTATATTCACTGTTAATGTTAATTATTATAATTCTTATTTATACTAATACATTTTTAAATTTACATATTAGATATTAAATTTAAATTTGAATAAACAAAGGATTCAATTGATGATTAGGGTTATAATGTCGGACCCAAACCAAAATTCATACCGGTTGCAAAGAAGTCCGAGGAAAAGAAGAAAATAGAAAGGGGTAGTATGGGTAGTTTGTCGATGGCCTTTCTCGAATCTGATATCCAGTACGTGCTTAAAATCCAAGTCGAATCGTATACGTAGAACGTACACCCGAATAGCGTACGTATGCTACTAAAACACACCTACTCCAATGTTCTGGTGATATTTAGTATGCAAGTGACGCGCAAAACAGATTAACTTAGTCATACTAACGCGCAGAAACGGCTTTCAGGTGGCTTTTGTTCTTGCCATAAAGCTGACTTTATTCGATTGAGCTTACTGCGGAGTGCGACACTTCGCCGTGCATACACACATTATACCTAAGATAACGAATGAAAAAAGATGTCGATACTTAGTTCAGTGGGTTTGATAATAAATAAACTAACAGTTTGAATATGCACCGCTTTCATTCGAGTTAAAGGAAATATTAAAGAAATTGTTCAAAATAAATTATAAATTTGGAGAAAATTTTAATTTTTCATATATGCAACAATCGTAATTAAAATATTATACGTAATAAGTATACATATAAACTGTTGAATTGAATTAAAACGGAACTTTTTATATATTATATGAACGTATTCTTACATTATTAATACAATATTTTCGCATTTGAAAAAGCTACATATACGGAATATAAATGCATATAAGAATACTATTTATTTTTACTTTTCTTTTTATCATTTCATACGTATAGTAAAATATATAAAGTGAAAAAATATTAATACTGAATTAATATGATGTTGTATATGTTCAAATAAAAATTTAAACGTATAATGATAACGAGCAACATAAGTGTTAATTTTATAATTAAAAAAGCGTGAAATAGCTTAAAATAAATAAAAATAATTTATATATTTTTATACAACACTATGTAAGCATATATTATCTATATATGTATGTTACAATTATCATTGCATATTAATTATATATTATTAATTTTTATAATCAAATTATTTTAATGCTAAAATGTACATATGTATGTTTAAATTATAATGTGAATATACTCCGAAATAAATAATCTTAAAAATGTTATCAAAGTATAAAAACAATAAACGGCTAGGACTTGAGAAAATGAAAGAAATTAATTTATAGAAAATGTAATAAATGTGGCAAATTATAATTAAAAACTTGTCAAAGACTGTCAAAAGTTATACAGCGACTACAAAAATATTGATATCGTTTAATATTTATATAAATTTTTGTATTTAACTTGGGTCAACGCTGACAGACAACAGTAAAAATCTTTACTGGCCCAATGCAGGGGCAAGCGACGACTAACGGACCCATGCTTGGCACAGTAAATACAAATTAACGTCAGGAAATTGTATTCACCAATCATACGACAACCGTCGGTAAACGGTTGGCCTATGCCAGGCGCACTTAATAAAATTAAACATGATTAAACGGTTTTTGCCATCCATACAACAACCGTCGAGAAGCGCATGGTCCATGCTTGGCATAATAAATACAAATTATCTTCAGGAAATGATTTTGCCAACCATGCAACAACCGTCGGTGAATGGTTGGCCCATGCCAGGCACAGTTAATAAAATTAAACATCGTTAAAAGTTTTTTGCCATCAATACAACAACCGTCGAGAAAT
>JABFQC010005962.1:0-11168 GCA_022817085.1 Psilanteris sp. ZL-2020 | reverse complement strand
GTTAAGTAATTAGGACATCTTGTCACGCCCATTGAAGTCTTGTTAAATTCATTCTATCTAAAGAGTTACCAGATAGTTGAGATGATGAACGCTTCCGTTAAGAGTACGACACCTTTGCTGACCAGTCACCTTCTTAATTAATCTCGAACATAGTCACGTTCAGAAACTGCTTCCACCATTGTTTTTCGTTAATTAAATTGCAGTTACGTTTCTAAAGAAATTATAAATTATTTATTGAAAATAACAGCTAATATAAATATAGATATAATATATATAGTTATATACTAATCCATCAAAGCGGAATAATCATAATTGAATACAAAACTTTATCATATTATATATGTTATATTACTGTTTTATAATTATCATTTTCATAGTTATTATTTTTTATAATGGAATAATTAATTTTAATACTATAATTGCGATGTATGTTATATATATTTTAACTTCGTCATAGCTGTCTTACTATTGGTATTATATGTGAAAAATATATGAAACTATAATTTATATGTTTCATTCATAAAACCCGAACATAAACCTTATAAAAAATTATATTTTGATAAAGTACTTATTTATCATTCTCGCGATTAACAAGATTGCTTAAATTCTATTGGAATAACTATATACTTATTTTTTTATGTTATCGTAAAAACGTTGTTTATTCGTCTTTCAGTGAATGATTATTCTGCTTTAAGAAAATTTAGTCTGTGAAAAATTCAACATAGATCTGCTTTTAATATATTTCGTCTATGAAATGAAATTTTATATATTGAAATGTTATAACGTTAATTCTTTACTGGAAATCATCTTCTCTACCGAAAACCAAGTATGTTTTTCATATTAATTACTACACTACAGTATAATAATTCTAACAATATTCTATGTACCGAGACTAGCAAGGTTTGTTTAAACGCAATATTATAACATTTCAATGTAACAAATTTAGATTTTCTATGTAAAAATAATGTATTGCAAACACATATACTATATACTATATAGTATATAGTATACTATAATTACAATTTTATATACATTTATAGGTTATTTAAAATGTAATTGATTTATACACTGAGAGAAATAAATGACGAAAAATTACTATTTAGAATTTAGAATCATAAGAGAAAAAGAATAATATTTACTGTTTTTAAAAGAAAAAAGTATGTTTTTCTCATAGAAAAATACTACTTTAACATAATATATTACTTTTAAAAGTAGTAAATATGCTTTTTCTGTTATGATTCCGAATTAATGATATAGTTAGTAATTTTTCGTCATTTATTTCTATCAGTGTATAATTGATAATAACTCAAAAGCTACGTTCTTAAAAAAAGTTAAAAAATGTTAACTTTAAAATAAAACACATGTAGTATACGTTCATTATGTTGTCTAAATTGTTGTTCTTAAAATATACTTTCAATTAAATACATCATACGTCGTTATATATTACATTTGTTCAATTAAACATTCATAAAACATATTGCAAACTGCAGATATGAGGAATTCGTAATTTTTGAGGAAGGAACTCGGTTCGGATATTTTACGAGGGAGGTTCGCTCGGGCATGCACGGTATACTTCTATTATTACTTCTCGTCTGGTAAACTTTGGGACCATCGCTCTTTTGCTCCTTTCTCATCTGCGTGGCCAACTTGAGCACATCCTACGGGATTAGCTTCAGCGGGAGATTTAAACTTTCCGTATAGAGTCTTGGCGAAGTCGAGACAAATAGCTTGAAATAAGGCTCCAAATGCAAATTACTAAGGAGTTAGCCGCTCTTCTTTTCGATTTATCGCGGTGCCCGTTTCTTTTCCGTTGCAAAAATCCTGTAGCGTCCATCTGTTTAAGATATTCACCGAATTCCTTAACGTGATCCTCATTTGTCTTTGTCCATATATAGGCTTAGAATAAAGACTATTTATTGTGATTTAAAGAGCACTTAATTTGTTAAACAAATACTTTTGCATATATATATTTATATATATGGACGTGAAAAATAATAATCAGAATAATCAATAAAAGATAATAATATGTTATTTAATATATATCTATATATGGATATATATATTATCATTGTTAGTTGCTTATGAAGACAAAGAAGAAGACAGAGACAGAACTATCATTGCTAGAAAAAAAAGTTACTTAAATGTAACTTTGATAAGACACAAAATGACTTGTTAAAATCACCAGCTGTCTTAATACAAGATATAGTGCATTTTTTTAAGACACTAAAGTGTTTTCATTAAGTCACTTTGTGTCTTAAACAAGACACATATGTTATAAATTTGTAGCAGTGATCGAATAATTAATGTTAAAATTGATTTCTGAATATATAAAATGTTATAAAATGATGCATAAAATGAAGTTTATGGAGAGCGAAGTATAATATTTTGGGTTAGCAACTATTGAGGAAAGACCTTTGTGTCGATTAACCAAACCCGCCACACATAATTGATCCGGTGTTAAACTTCTCCAACTATGGCCGTTCGACTAGCAATCGTCTGTAGGAATTCGGTGGCACTCGAAATGTTGATGCCAATTAGGCGAGCACGGAGAATATATCCGCGCACCACAACAGTGAATTCTTCTGCCGAAAGTCTCACTCTAATCAGTGATCGAACGACAAATTGAATTTTACGCTTCGAGACGCGTGACTCTCGTAACAACATAGGGTGACTGCAGAATGACGCAAAAACCGGAGACAAGTGATTTGCGCAATTTCGCTTTTCAGAAACGTTCATTGATGCCATACCAATTATCCAGGTTCAAGTGATCTATTTAATTTAGCGTTTGTCGATTTACCTGATAAAAATACAAACAATCTAAAGCGTATAATATAAATCAAACTCAGTTCTTTAATTGTCGCAAATAACGCTTTTCTGGATAAATTGAATCATCCCTAATAAAATTAATCAAAATTTGTTTACTATTTAAACATTATTTGAAAATTTAATCTCGAGTGATTTTTACACAAGATTAAATTTTTGGAACAGTATTTAGTGCTTTTTTGAAAAAATATTTATGAATACTTATATCCAGTTTGAAAGTAGTGAAACTATAAAACGTTGTATAAAATATTTATAAAGTTCACCCGAAAAATAGTATCGCGGTTTAACACAATTAAGATGCTACAAACTGAATATGATATTTTGATAAAGGGTTTAATTATCAGTTGTGAGTGTTATAAAAACGTCAGGTACGTGTCGCAGGTTGCAGGTAGTTTCTCAACTTGATACTCATTCGGACGGCGGAGATTGATTACGCCAACTAAAGTAATTTCAAAGCAATCTCCTCCAACACTTCCTTCGTTCGGATGCACAAACTCAAAATTAAAGAAAAATTGCATTCAACGTAATCATACATACCGGTGTCTTTATTTATTAAATTTGTCTGAAATTTGCAGTCACGCGGTGCAGTTGAATTTCTGGATTTACTTTTGTACTCCAATTTCAGGAATTAATTTCTTCTTTCTTTTTCATTTTTCTTTACAGTTTTATTGAACGTGATAAATGAATACAAAAAGTATCGTAAACCAGCAAAAATAGAAGGTGCGTGCGCGTGGGCGCATTCGCGCGAATTGCGCGTTCCGCTGCCGAATATGTTTGCTTAGACTCGACTTTCGCGTGAATCCACGAATTTCGGTTTAACGATTTCTATCCCGGACTCCTACTGATCCGGCGTCTGCCAAGGAAAACACCGCCAGTCAGGTCGATTAATCTTATAACCATCGTCTCGAATCCAGACGACGAACGTGTATTTCGAAATCGATCGTGCTGAGCTAAGAAAAGAAGTTCGCATACATAAACGCGCTTTACAAATCACGTTATCGTGAATTGTACACGAAAAATAATCGATTTCATATATTATGCTCTTGGACTGTGAAAATAATCTCAAAGTTTATTGGATAATTTGTACCTAAGATAGATGTGTTTATCTGATCGTGCGTTAAAATTCTTAACATTTGCTTCAGATAATCGAGATTGTGCGCATTTAATATTATCTCAGATCGCAAAAAATTGCTCGCGTAATTTGATTGCGATTGCCATTTTCGCGGTTTAATTTTACAGCGTTTTATTTTACAACTTATCCCTTTAATGAATTAAATTATCCTTAAATTGGGAAATCAGTTGCAATGAAACAAAAAGAGGGAGCTCAAGGAAATTACGCAGACGTAGTTTCAAATTCCTGACTACATTATATATACCGGATCGTTATTAATTCCGCAATAAAGATTCAATTTCAACAATGAACCACATTTTCAATCACGATTTCACTTCGAAAATTTTAATTTCAATTCGCAAAGCGCAATTGCTGCTGGGAAAAGCTTGTCGTTTGTTTCCACCGAAACAATAAGGTGTTTCCAAAATGTCTCAATTCGTGCAAAAAGCTGGTTGAATGCGGTTACATAATATAAACGAATGTGATAAAGTGAAGCGATCAATCAGTAAACGCTTCTTCCAACTAATTCAGTAACGATCGCGGCGTTTGATCGTGAAAAATGTCGGTTCGTAATGTATTTATGATTTATGTAACTTGTCACGGTTAAGGCAACGCATGCGGTACGCGATGTTCCTCTTTTTGTCGCAATTAAAAATTATATTATGAATTTCATTTATCATATTTATATGCGATTGTAATAGTTTATCGTTGCGCTTAATGAGTTAACATAACTACATTATTCAGGCATTTGTTAATAACTGTTGATTTTGTACTACAAGGAACATGTTTGGTTTAACGGTGTATCACAAGTCTAAATGGCATCTGCCAACCGACATGCTTCGTTTGATCTGTAGTTACTAATATATAGCACGTATACGTAGTCGCACGTAGCTTGGGGAATTAATTGAACGGCGGCATACAGCAAGTCGACCGTAATACGTTGATCAGCTTCACTGAGATAATGGATGCTCAGATAATAGATGAACAGGTTACACCATGCGAATGTTAACCTTAACTTGAGGTTAGCTGCGGTTAAACGTTTATATTATTTAACATTATTTTGATTTCCTTTAACTGGTTTCAAGTTTGCGAATATCATATGTTGTGAGCGTATTGGACTTGAAATTGGAATTAAACGAATTAAACGTAAATTGATAAATAAATTCAAGGAAAATTTTGTAGTTATATATATATATATATGTAAATTATCGTACACTAACAAAAATTATAGTGCTGCGAACTATAATATAGTTGAACTATTTATAATAGTTGCTGACAGGGAACTAAATTTTATAGTTGAATTTACTACATGGCATAGTAAACAAGTTTATATATACGTATTGTTCATAAAACTATTTGATAAAATTCATTTTATCATGGTTAGTATTTATACGAGCAAATATTTTATTTGTTTCAACTAAACTATAGTTGATGGTGTTGAAATTAACAATCAAAGAAAATATAACTTTAATTCTTTCAACTAAAAATTAATTAATTAAACCATATTTTGTAGTTAAGTTCAAGGTAGTTTTTACTTAAAGTTAAAAAAAATTATTACACTAATCATGGTTCCCTAATGATGAGATTTGAACGCATGACCTCACAGTTCCGAAAGCGAAGCATTGACCACCAGCTATTGAACTTTCGTGAAAATTAAAGAAATTTAGGTATATTTAAGATTAATTTGAAACACAATGTGTTTCAGTTGAATTAATTAATAAAAGACATTCACATAATTTATTATGTGTACTAAAACCATCTACATTTACAAAATAAATCAACTATCTTTTAAAATTATATTAACAATTATATTATAATTTGTTCATTGAGCTATTTATTATTTGTTTCAGACAAAAATAATAGTTTTATTTTAATAAATACATTTAACTAGGAATTATAGTTGCTCTCACACTCATTTTTTTTCTGTCAATGTAATGAAGAGAAAAAATTAATGCTTAAGCAATCATTATTTAATATATAATTATTCGATATTAATAATAGTTATATTATAAATATATATATATATATATATATATATATATATATATATATAGTTTATTAATTACGTCATGATAAAAGTAAAATTTTTGAGTTTAATAAATTGAAATATTATTTATATTTTCATTACACTTGTGACGTGTATTTATTTCGATCACTATATATGGATTATTATATTACCGTAGTTTAGTATTTTATCGGTTGTAATAAGTATAAAATAAAATTTACGTTAAATTATATACACTTAAAGACGTAAAGTCATTTTATGCAAAGTAACATCAATCATAATTTACATCTTAACACAAGAAATAATAATATTTCAGATCGAAAGTGAGAAATATGATATGTTTAATTTATATGATAAATTTAAATGAAAAAAAACCATGGCTAATTTATGTTAATAAAAATTGGATGCTGTAAAATTTGTAACAGATTTATAATCCTAATTTATTTCAATTTTAGAGTCTGCTTCCGTGTGTCTTATGATAATGTTGTCGAATATTTATTATTATATTTACTGTAATGGATGCAAATTTAATGGACATTCGCGAGAGATTACTAAAAATGTTGTTCAATTTATAACGAAAACTCAAGTATCACTCAAATACACTTTCGTTTAAGAATACTTTTCTTATATACTTGTATAAGACGGAAGTTAAAAACCGATGTATTAAAAACGCAGATAAATTTCACGAAAAAATGCAGATGTTTTAATTTACATTTTATATTACAGTTCATATCACATTTATGATATTGGAGTTTGCATTATATAATTAATTATTCATAGATTACTCAAATAAATATTATCGTTATCTATTAATTTTGTTTTCGCGACAAAAAAGCTTAATAGGAATATTACACTGTCATTGACAGAATTACGCATTGTCAATTAATTTCATTTTAATCCCGAGATATATATTTTAATAAAATAATGACTCAAATTAAATGTTACAGATCAATGTGGGAAGTGCCGCGCCAGCACAAAAAGGTTGAATCTCATCAAATACTGCAAGAGAGATTATGGTGAGTACAGCTGGTTGCAGAAGTAAAGTGTTCACCCTGGAATAATAAAGATTATAGTAAGAGCAGCAAGAGATTAAACTAACTAAGTAATACTACTACAGACTGATAATCGAGTACCTTGGCACGAACAAATTATAGTTATTGAGTACAGGACATCATGATAGCATTTTGCGCGTGGAGTGGGATTACGGTTGATTAATTAAATGCATAATTTGAATTAACGATAGCCGATAAAAACATACAATGAATTTTATAATATGATAATTTATCATTTTATGCCCTTGCAGTTTAAGCGCGCGCCGTTACCAAGTTTTGCAGTGTGTAAAACACGGGTCAATTATGTAACAAAATGCACGTTCCATTGGCTAAATATCTTTTTAACTGTCTTGTAAATTTATTCATTTCGCGCGAAGAATTGCAAACTTAATTAAATTAATCTTTCGCATCGATAATTGAAAATCCGATTCTTAATTAATTGCTCGCAATAACGCTTGGCGCAATAAAATCTATTTTAGTATTTAACTCGAGCCTATATTTACCATTGCACTAACGTTTAGTATGGTATTCATAGTCTCGAACATTGACGCGCAAGTGCTTAATGTTCAGAGATAGCTATTCGTAGAAAGTTGGCAAAAAGGAATATTCAACAATTATGGCGCGCATCGTTGGTAAAGTAAGCGTCGCTGAAGTTGGTTAAAGGACGGAGCCGGAATTCGTGATGCACTTATCCACGAGGACAAGTTGTGTGCGAAATGGATACCGATACATAGAAAGTGGTGACGAGACGTGTAATAAAAAAAGATAAAAAAATTGAAAGGCGTGTTTAACTGTGCTCCCTGCGTGTACGCTTCAATAATAGAATGGCATGCTTTTGAAACGAAGTACACTTTGGAAAGAACGATCGGTTGCCTAACTTGATACATTGCAATCTTCAACAGGTTTTCGTGGTTGAACGTGGGCGTGGCTTTGGCAAATGTGTAACAATTTAATATTTTTCATCCGTCCGGCTTATTAGCGGATTGTTTCATTTACGGCTATTTGGTTGCTTTGTTACGTTTGTTGAATGCTATTTGACGAAAATTTATACTTACTTTTGGGTACATGGATGAAAAATTATTCAATACGTAGATCCGCGTTTGTAATTTGTCAGTAATAATTATGAATGACAATGATTGTTGGTGAACAAATAATACGGTTCAGATTATATTACATGAGCATAATACATGTGATTTGGATGGTAATATATCAATGCAAATGATTCTTATTTTAATTTAGTTTAATTTTTTAAATTTTTATAAAATTTATACATTCTATGAATATTGTTCCAAGTGAATATTGACTTATGGTAAATTAGTATTTCAGAATTGCTTTTCAGTAATCAATAATTCTCATTGGTATTGACGTAAATAGAATTCATTATCTGTATAAAATTGAAGAGAATTATATGAGACTATATTCAATTTTAAGTATCTATATAGAAATTTGTAATTATTCTTCAATGCAGATTTAGTACTAACAAGCAATGATGATTAAATTATAAAATATCTTTAATTTTAACAATAACGGGTTATTCACTACATATATTAGTAAAAATTAAATTATTAATTAATACAAAAAATAGTTTTATAACAAATATGTAAGTATATTAGTTGGATGCGTGATTATTTGTTCCTACAAAATAATAACTAATTTTTTAATCATCACGGTACCGATTATTAGTAAACATTTATTAAAAATTATCACTTTCTTAATATAGAGAATATTTCAATTTTATTATTTTAATATTATCTAAATAATTACTTATATTTACATGTTTTTCATCTTAATTTAAAAATCGAAGAATTTAATCAGTATGTCATTATCCAAAATATTGTTCTGTTTAGTAAACATGTAAACAAAGTTATGTATTATATACCATCCAAGATTTTTGTATT
This sequence comes from Psilanteris sp. ZL-2020, assembly GCA_022817085.1. Taxonomy (NCBI): domain Eukaryota; kingdom Metazoa; phylum Arthropoda; class Insecta; order Hymenoptera; family Scelionidae; genus Psilanteris; species Psilanteris sp. ZL-2020. Next base: position 2,279 of record JABFQC010005962.1, on the reverse strand, counting down.
GAATAATATATTCTTCTACTGAACAAAAATTTGAGCTGAAAAAACACTGATATTAATATAATTCGTTCAACCAATTAACAGATTACATTAGGACAACGTAGATGGCCAACCTTAGTAAGAGCATATTGAAACAATCTAATTTCCTAACATTGGTTTAATGTTGCGTCTTAACGTTGAGATTACGTCGGTTCAATATTGTTTAGATGATCAAAGTTCAAAGTACTAATTTACCGATGTTGTGCCACCATTGATATTATTATACCATAACCATGTTGACATACACTGCCTTCACACAATGTTAGTATTTTGTGTTCGAGCAAATTAATTGGTCAACATTAATTTGACATTGGTGCGATGTTTTGTTTTCGAAGGCTCAATGTTGACATACAACTATTAAGTGCCAATGTTGACCCAAGACTAAAATACTTGTCTCATGAGATTTTTGTCATGTTAGTCTTGCAATTATAGTAATTAATTTAATGATGGTTTAAGAAAGGTTGTTAAGTGAGAAGTAATATATTTAATACGACTCGAGACACATAATTTAATAAAAAACGTAAAATTATGCGAATTAGTCAAATTTTATTTGTTAGTCAAATTAGTTATTATTATTAATAATAAAATTATTATCAAATTAGTCAAATCAAAAATTCCAACTCAGAAACATTCTTCTCTAATGACATAACATTTTCATTATCTCTACGTGTTTACGATTAGTTTAACGTTGGTTCAGCATTGGCGTCCAATTGATGGAAACGAACAATGGCGCATCGTAAAGTAAAGTTGTGTCTTTTGATAATGTGGTGGCATTTGCTACATGGGAAACTGTTACGTGCAGGGTTATGTAAAATTAAGGAAAAGTTCTTATATAATATTCTTTATTCTCTCTGAATTATAATTACATATTAATTAATTTCATCCTAACATACAACATGAACAAATTTAAAACATAATGAACAATTACCATATCAATTTTATTATTATTCGCACTAAATAGAAATCTGTTTCTTTAATGAAATTATAATTAAACCACGTATGATTTAATTATATAATTAGTACCATAATTAGCTCCTAGAACTTTTAATTATTTGTCATTTTTTCATTATAAAACTTCACTGTACTTGTTTTAAAAAAATGTATACGTTATGCTCGTACTGAAATTGTAAAATAATATAGACGAGTGTGAAGCTGTTTACACGAGCAATGCAACTTTTGCACTCATTCAACAAAGTATTATTACCGTATGTATATACAGTTTTCAGTATCACACATAACTTACTAGCTCATATTTGTTTGTATAAATAAATTAGACGGAAAACTTCATTGATCTGGTACAGTTTGTTTATTGAGTATTATTTGTACATAATTGATATGCTGGATAATAAATTACATTCATTTTATAAGAAATTGCCGAAAAGCAAACGAGATATAATCAATAAAAGAACTTAATACTTCTTTGACACTTTTGTTGGCTAAACTTATCGAGGTATCCTTTTTAATAGTTAATGAGAATATCAATCATTCCTAACAACCAATCAGTATAGTTAGCATCAAATAACTATTTTCTAATATAAAACACGCAACCATGAGAAATTGAACCGTTTTGTTTAATTATTGACGATGAATAAAAGTAATAAATTATGCACATATACTACGCAAAACTGGTTGATATTTATTAGCACCCCCGCACTCCGAATTCACCGTTGCAAGTTGATAAATTGATAGTCCGGGCAATTGGCTTGTCGTACTCGTAAGCACATGAAAGCCCGATAGTTTGTTATCAAAGGAGAAGTGTTCTGATTGGCTTTTAACTAGATTCGTGGGTATTCTGACAGTTTGATTCACAAATAAAGATAATGATGTTCAGTAAAATTTGTTTACAGTAATAAGAAACAAATATTTCTGAAATGATAACTATATATATATATATAGGTTATGTGAAATTTGAAAATATGCATACGAGTAGATAGTTTGCATTTTCAGACAATTATGATATTGAACATTAAATATTAAATTTATGGTATTCAAATATGTTTCTCAAATTTTACATTTGAGATGCATTAGAAGTTTCCAACGTTTATTTTCACACGAAAAAATAAATAACTATGAAAAATTATGTAAGAAATAAAATTAATTATTTAAATAATAATTCTGATTGCAACAGATCAAAGTAGATTGTCTGGTAGTAATTTTAGGCAAATCAATCCAGAATAAAACTCTCCTTTCCTATTATAAAATTACATTATTTATGTTTGTTTACTTTTTCGTGTGAAAATAAA
>JABFQC010005961.1:0-11168 GCA_022817085.1 Psilanteris sp. ZL-2020 | reverse complement strand
ATTCGAATCATATCAACAACCCAAACATAAATCCCTTCTGCGCGGTGTACAACTTTTGAAGGGGGGCTTGTTGATATTAGGCGCTTATTTCTTTTCGATGACACATATTATATTAAATAAGCGAACAATATGTTTATATTACATATTATATAATTTCTCTTAAAAAAGAAAAAAGTTAAAACTCAAAACTTAAGAATATAAATAAAATCAAAACTTAAAACCAAACTCAAAATCAAAAGAATTGTTTTTAAATACTACCCGTACAGAACACCTACGTGGAATCGATGTAGATTTAAAGTGGACCATCCACTTTTGTGACGTGGAATCGATGTAGCTTGAACGTGGATGAACTTATAATCAGCGTTGAATCTATTTAGAAATATCTGGATGCTGGGTATCGAATCTCCGTGGATTACGGACATCGACTGAACAAAGATTTCGACGTCAATTCGACTCACACAAAAATCAATAATCTTTTGAAAAATGTATGTAATAGATAGGGGGATTCAACGTTGAATCATTCTGAAAATTTTCAATTAAAATAGTTGAATCATCGGTGATTCCAAATTGAATTTTTTCTTTTCTTTTAAAAAAATAAGACAACGAATATATTCTATTCTAAAAACTCAAACTACATACACTTTGTTAAATTATAAGCAGCCGAGATTCGAACCGGCGATTTCTTAAACGTAATGTAGTATACACAGTAACATTCAATAAGTCTTTTAAGGCACTGAATACTACAAGTCGTGATTCCACGTTACAAAAGTGAATGGTCCACTTTAAATCTACATCGATTTTACATAAGTGTTCTTTACGGGTATGCTTAAAAAAGATGTGATTTTAATACGGATTTTATACAATCCGTAATTCGCGATTAACGTGTTTTGCAGATTCAAGCCGAATAAACGGTTTAACTTTCTCTCTTTCCGTTATTAACATCTTATTATTGATTTATTAAAATATTAATTGATTAGAGTCACACGACTAGCGTCTAGTCGATTAATTTTTAATGTAATATCGTACAAACTCTAACCACTCGGAATTTGAACTATGAATGCTTTAAAACACTTCTTAAACGGAACGTAATTTGCATATTGGTATTCAATAAGTCTCTTAATGAATTCAATATTAAAAGTCATGATAGCCGAGTATAAGAGGTCATTCGTATAATTCACACATTTGGTTCGAATCTCACTAGAAGTTATGACATGGCGATTTTGAAAAAAAATGGACAAAACCATTGCTTTTAATAAAAAAATAAAATAAAACCACAAAATATGAATTAACTGCTGTACGTTTATTACATTTTATTTTAAAGTTGTTGTCAACATACATCGTTTATTCACTTTTATATTATTAATTAATTTCTTATACATTTTTGTCTATTCAAATGATTTAAATCAGTGCATAATCTAAACCAGCCCTATGCAATTATTTAATTAATGCTATTGTAAAATGGATCCACAAAAAGTATCATCCAGTGAGGGCGCTGCACACGGTTGATCGAATCATATAGGAACATAACCTTAAAAATTTGATCAAAATTATAAAAATATTGTATAAAATTGACGTTGTATATATATCAAGTGATCCATTATTCTATAAATGCAATACGGATATTTAGTATTTTAGTTTTCATATAAAATTAGTAATTACTTTTGTCTATGTTTTGATCTACCTTACGCAGCGCTATCTGGCGAGTGAGATTTAATTGTACCGAAGATTTTGGCGAGTTACACTCCCCTGATCTAAACATTAAGATTTTTATTCAGCGTTCAATAAACCGTTTCAATCAACCGTAATCAACCGTTCAATTCAGCGTTCACGGGAACATTTGATGTAACATTTGTGTTCTAAAATCTACCTTTAAGAAATGTTGAACTTTATAATTAAAATTTTGATTAATGCGTATTTCTAATTGTGTTTCAATTTCGCGTTCAATAATATTGTTTATTCTTTTTGCGGAAGCAAAAATATCTCTATACTCCCGCGCAGGAGGATTCTGTTTTATAATGCGTAAAATAAAATTGAGTTCAATTATTAAGCGACTATTGTGATTAAATTTGAGTAATATAAATCCAGTACGCAAATTAGCTGGACACGAGGTCATAATTTTGTACAACTAATATATAGTTTTTGTGCACAAGACACGTAGTAATATATTTCTGAACGAGGCATTTTGTAATTATTAAAAGTTAATATTAAATAGATACATTTATTAAGTTAATAAGAATAGAAAAAAAATATAAAAGAGGAATCCTTTATTTATACGTTGAAGATCTCTAAACAAAATAATATCTAGCTAGGAAAGGATTGGAAATTGATTCATCCTCAAGCCTACAATAAACAACAAATGTTCAGAAGGTTGACAAAAAATCTTCTATCTACCTTTCTCAAACGTGCGTGCGTTGTTGGGGTAATTACCTTTCATGTCTGTATTACCATATGAATTTATGTCTTTTAATTTTGATTTAATTTTGAATAAAAGAAGAAACATAATCTTACTTAAAAGAATGTTTTTAATGTAGCACTGCATACAAGTTTAATAAAATAATATCCTAAGAAATAAATAAATAAACTATAAAATCTACAATTTGCATTAAATCTATGGGCACGTACAGACACACCTTAACATTGAATGTATATACACAATGCTAACGGTTAAAATAAATTTTGTTATAATTTTATATTAAACGTCTTTTCAGAGGTGATAATCTTTTGTATTCAAATATTCGAAGTTTGTTATGTCATAATGAATTGAATATTATTATTGAACAAAAAAATCCGTTATTGATTGTTCTAACTGAAACTTGAATTACAAAAGACATATTAGATTGTAAAACAAATATAAATGGATATTCAAAAATTATTCGTTATGTGGCAAATAGACTAACCGGAGATGTCATGATATATATATCAGAGACATGTATAAGTTTGATGACATTTATATTTTTACGGATGATGAGAATGTTTGACGTGTAGGTTAGAGTTTTTAGTAAAGTATATAATGAATATGTTGAGGGGAATTTATCCTTCACCTAGTAGTGCTGATGACTATTTTCTAATTTTTTTAAATGAATTATTTGAAATTTTTTTAATTATAACTGACATTATTATAATAGATTTTAAATAGATTTTAATGGTGACTCATTTTATGCAAAGAAACTTAAATAAAATATATCATCAATGTGTTAGAAACCATATTGTTTCATTATGTAATTAAAACTTTATTTAATTTTAATTTTGATTTATATTTAAATTTAAACGTAAATCATTTAACTTTTTATTTTGATTTTTTATTTAATTTTTTCGTAGTTAAAGTTTAACAAAAAAAATGTTTTTCTTCATATATTTTATGATTGTCATTTTATTAATATATTTAAATTATAATCATATTTTATATTTGATTGTAAACAGTTTCCCCCAAATTTTGTACTTCAGTGGTGGGAAATTGTGTGTATTCTTCGAAATAATTTTCTTTCAAAGAACAATACTGACCTACGACGAACGAAGTGTAATTTCTCAAATATAGAACACAAAGTTCATTATAAGTTGTTTAAAAAGCATTTAAGGTCTACAAGTGAATTTATAAAGAGAAGACGTTTATTGGAGAAAGTAGATTGTAACAATTAAATAAATTTTTGTTATTTATTTCAATAAATATGTTACAAACTAACTCAAGAAAGTTTCTCATAGGATATGAGTTCGCGAGTTCGACAAGATTCCACTGACTTCGGATGATCATTAATAATATTAAAGAGTTATTCGATTAAAAATAAGATTGGTCCATGAATATTAACAGTCACAGATATATTATATACTAAACGAAACATTGGTGACCCCAACGTGATGGTCATCTTGCAAAATTGGAGACGTAATTTTATCATTCGACGCAATCTTTAGATGCAATTAAGTCATTGGGTTTGTCTGAATCATCGTTTTTAATTCTTACTCCAAATAAACAAAGTTCATAAATCAACAAATTGGTTCATTATTATAACGAAAAGAGCGAGAGATAGTCTTTAGTTTCTTGTCTCTCTTGTATCTATGGAATAATTGCTTCTAAGAGAGTTCTCTCTTTTATACACGTCAGCTATACAAGCTCACTTTTCCTCTTTCTTGAGATCACATCGCCTACAAATTGGACAAACATGAACTTGCAGTCACTTTTCTTCATTGGGCAGCCGCATGCTTCTATGCTAGGTAAGATGAATCCCGATAAGGCAGAGCTACTTTAGTCGTCGATTGGGAGTTGACATGATTACAACACAGAACTATATATCACATATTAATTTCTGATATATGCATTATACATGAAATCGATTCTATTTGAAGTTATCATATTTTTTCATCGAATTTAAATTTCTTTTCACTTCTATATATCGTTGTCAAGTTAAAGAAATATTTATTCTGTTTATTTTTTGCTGTTTACTTCAATATATATATATTGAAATATATATATTTCAATAAAATTGAAATTTTATTTCCAATTATATTGTAAAAAATTGATTTAATGGTTTTTATTGTTGTTTGCCTAATGAAGGGGTGATACAGTTGATTGTAACCACAACCTTCTATGGTTTCTCTCTATGAAGTGAAGTCGTCAATTATCCTTCTTGGTTGATTGGATGGGAATTTCACGGGTAATCACAATTACACTTCTTTTATAATTTCACAATAAAATTTGCTCAAAAATTTTATTGAATTTTCACTAATGGTGCCACGCCACGTGGTCAGATTACAGAATGGTGAGAGATAGCCGAAAACAGCACAGGTTTTTGAGCAATATGTCCTTCGCGCTTATGACGAATAGGAAAACAAACGTGCTTATAACGTGATATAGTCGTAACTTTAACTATTTAGTGATGTATCGATGTTCAATCACGCTAACTCGAGACTCAATTTAATTTCATCACTCACATTGATGATTTGTGACTGACTGAAATCAGTTCGATCGACTCTAAAAACTAAAACAGGAAACGTAAATAAACTAAAGCATTCAAATCGGAATGAATGAATAATAGCGATAAGACGGTAACTACATAATACAACAATAAAGCGCCTGAATTTGAATTAAATCGACTCGCAACTCGCCATGTTGCGAGAGTCGATAAAAAAGGGAAATATAAATACATATCTCAGAACAACCCTAAACATCCCGCCCGCCTTGCGAAATAATTTCGTAAGTATCGATGCAATCTGTTAGTATTACAATACAAGTTAAATTTAAATTTAGATAATATCTCTATCATTTGAAAGGTTTGAACAACTGGCAACAATGCCAACTTATTGATACTACGTACATAAGTAGACGTAGCGGTTCGAACGGTAGCAACTCGCACTAAACCATCTGAACTCCGCGTGACATCAATTATACGGCCTAACTTCCTTTTGGTTGGTGGAAGTGGTTCCGAAATCATCAAAACTAATTCACCAATCTTAACAGAATCGGAAGCGTATTTCCATCGCGAACGGTGTTGCAGCGATAACATATAATCCGCTGACCATTTTCGCCAAAATATTTCCAAGGATTGTTGCATACTGAGCCATCGCGAGAGACACGACGCAGATGTATCCAATAAGCTACGAGCGGGAATAGCCGTGAGCGGAGCACCAATAAAAAAATGCCCTGGAGTTAAAGCATCTAAATCACTTATGTTATCACTTAACGGGATGAGAGGACGCGAATTGAGACAAGCTTCTATTCGAGAGGTAAGAGTCATAAGCTCCTGGTATGTCGGTGTCTTACCAAGTAAGACTCTTTTAATATGTCATTTAACGCTCTTAATTCCAAAGTCCTCCAATCAAAGATTCTGAATGTGATATCGCAGAAAAATATGCTTGTCTCAATTCTCGATCGGCTCCTTAAAAATTAGTTCCACGATCACTGTACATATCAGATGGTAATCCTCGACGCGAACAAAAACGATGATAAGCAGCGTTGAAAGCGGCGGTGAAATAGTCACCAACTATTTGAATATGTATAGCTTAGTAGCCAAACAGACAAACAGCGCAATATAAGCTAACCGGGATTTGATCCCTCTGCCGTTCGCCGTGCGAACTGAAAGTGGACCTGTATAATCGACTCCACAGTGCAGAAAAGCCCGTTGAGGCTGTCGAATTCGAGGGATGGCAACGAACCCATCAACTGACGACTAAGATCAACCTTGATATGCGCACAGGCAACGCAATGAAATATAACGGACTTAATACTCTTTTTTGCCTGCAAAATCCAGAATTCTGAGCGTAGAGTGCTCAAAGTAAGTGAAAGTCCACCATGCAAACATCGCGAATGAGCCCACCTAATAATGAGTCGAGCAACTTGACATCCTTTTAATATGAGAGGATGTTTCTGAGGGAATGATAATCCAGAATGATCCAATCTGCCTCCCACGCAAAGCAATCCATGCTCATCCAAGAAAGAATTCAGATTGCGTAATGGACTCTTTTTTGGGAGAGAGACGCAGTTAGATAAACAGTCAATTTCCTCCGGAAACTGATTCGATTGTATTACTTTAATAATCAAGGATTTAACATCCGAGAGTTCTTTTGCGCAAAGAGGTATAGACAGGTCAATATTTGAGCGAACTGATGGAATCCAACGCCTTATCCAGGCATAAACTCGCAATAAGCGATTCCAACAGGAAAACCGCTCAAACGAATCGAATTGATTGATGACAACACTCGCAGTCAGCGAATTAACACGGAATTCTAATTGGTTCTCATCAATAGATTGATTCTCTGAATTAGGCCAATAGTCTGATGATTTCTCCAGCCAGCTTGGACCATGAAATCACGATAGACATTCCGAGAGCCTGACTGGATTGATACCACGGGAAGCTAAATCTGCTGGATTATCAATTACGAATATATGACGCCATGAAGATTGCGGTAAAAGATCGTGAATCAAAGCGACTCTGTCATAGGCTCACATGATATAAAGGGCTGATATGTATCAGAAGTGGGGTTTCAGATAATCCCCAAGACCATAACAGTATCATTATTCTGAATCACTCGATTAATGGCCAGGCCATGATTTTCCGGAGAAATTGTAGCAAGTAATGCAGGATGGTTACTTGCCTACTTTCTCAGAGTAAATCCACCGCATTTTAACAAAGAAACAACTTCATCCCGACGTTGTAACATGGAATCCATATCATGTGAGCCAAATAGGCAATCGTCAACATAAAGACATTCATTAACGATAGACGCACCTTGTGGAGATCGATGTCCTTCGTCAGCCACGAGCTGTTTGATAACGCGCTGTGCCTGATACCCGGCACTAGCAGTGCCATATGTAACCGTATTGAGCTCGAAACTATCAATAGGACATGATCGACCATCTCTCCATCTTACGCACTGGTATTTTCGATCCTCAGCATGAATGAGTATTTGCCGATACATTTTCTCGATATCGGCGCAATACACGAAACGATGAAGACGCCATATCGTTGTCAACAAAGTAAGATCGCATTGCCATTTGGGGCCAACGACTTGTAAGTCATTAAGCCATTTACCAGTGGACATTTTTGACAAGGCATTGAACACGACTCGCAGTTTTGTGGTCGTGCTGGTATGTTTAAATGCAAGGTGATGCGGGAGATATATACACTTAGGGCTCGACGACGGAATGTCAGTAAATGGTGTCATGTCCCTGCTCACGATAATCGTTCAAAAATTCCGAGTAAAGCCTCAATTCCTCTGGTTTTCGCGACAACCTTGATTCAAGACGATAAAGGATGAGGTCAGCCTTGACCCGCGACTCTCCCATCTCTGGAAATAGTGTAATTAAAGGTATGCGTACAATATATCTCCCATGCGCATCTCGCAAAACAGTTTCAGTAAAAAACTTTTCACACTGGTCATCCTCATCCGACAAGGGGTCTGTCTCATCAATGTTCTCAAGTTCCCAAAATTTCCGAATATGAATATCTAATGATTCAGACATAGAGGTGATATGCGCATAAACTGGAAAAGACATATCACTGTCTGCACGTCCAGTACCAACAGAAAGAATCCACCCAAATGCTGTAGATTGTGCTACTGACTGAATAATGGATCCCTTTCGAAGACCTTTCCTCAGTACATATGGGTATAGGTCAGCACCAATAATTAATTGTATAGGAATTTGAGAGGCGGGATCATCATCAGCAAGAATGAGACCGTCTAAATGAGACCAGTTCGAAATAGAATGCTTAAAGTGAGGTATATAAGATGTGAGGGATTGAACAACAAGTGCTTTGGAGTGGACTGACGCCCCAGCTTCATGGATTGAAGAAATGGTTAAAGATACCACTTTGGTGGCTTTCCCAGCGGTCAAGCCACCGATACCGCTCAAAGTGGCATTCACTGGATAGGAATAGCAATTCAAAACGTTAGCTAAATCATTACTAATCAGTGAATGCATCGATCCTTGATCTAGTAACGCTCGAGTTTTAATTTCTCGAGAATTTCTTCCCGAAATTAACACCCATGCAGTAGCTAAAATCACATGACTGGGATTAGCATTTGTCGTGAAATGAGTACTCACAGTCGCATTCTCAAGATGTGAGTGTTTATTTGAAGCTTGCGAGTCGTTAAATACTGCTTGTGTTAAAATTTGACCGCTATTATGAAGCAACGAATGATGACGTTGATTACAAACGTGACACGTATAAGAACTTCGGAATTAATTTCAATAATATCCGAATCCCAGACAATTATGACATAATCCATGTTGTTTGCTAACTCAAGTCTTTGACTCACAGGGATCTGTTTCAATTGCGGACACGCATAGACCCGATGCTTCGCTTTACAAAGAACACAAACTTTGTCACTCGCAATAGAACCGGGGTTGTCTTTGGAGGCCACATGAAATGAACGTGAACTCACTTTCGTCGACACAGAACTCCAAAGACTTAACTCGATGTTCCAAAAAGGAACGTAATGTTTTAAAGGTGGGATATATAGTTTTATCTCCTCGAGACAACTCCCAGGCTTTCAGGGTAGACTTATCTAATTTGGACACAATAAGGTGAACTAGTAAGTCATCCCAATAATCAACTTGACGTAGTAAGTTGCGCAGGGATTGTGTAGATTGATCGACAGAATCGATCAATCGTCGTAATGCGGAAGCAGATTCGACTGTAATGGCTTCCAATGAACATGATTTAGAGATGTTCATAGAAATCAAGAGACATGAATTAGAATAACGCGATCTTAATAAATCCCATGCAACTGAGAAATTATCAGCTGTTATGGCAATATTTTGCACCAATTTAGCGGCTTCTCCATCCAAACACGCCTTCAAATAATGAAGTCGCTGCAAATCATCAAATTTCCCGTTATGCAGAAAGAGAGACTCAAATTAGTCATGAAAAGATCTTACGCCAATTAACGTAAGAGCCCGAGAACCGTGGCAGAGAAATATGAGGGACTTGTGTCATTTGTTGAGGATGCTCTAACGCATCCTTCGTGCGGCGGTGTCTCATCGAGATTTGACTCAATTACATCCTTTAGTTGATCAATGTACAGTTTATTACAGCGTTGTCAAACTTCATACGCGAACGAAAACGTTCGACTCGAACACGAACGATTCGAGAATAACCCCCCAGATCTAAATAACGTAATTCGCTGTCCTCAAACACACGATTTTGAAAATATGGATGGGTTGCGTGAAGTTCAGGCGATGACTCAATATGCAAACTGGTATGAATATTGCAATATTTCTTCCAAATAGGGCGAATGTATGCGATACGACTTCTCGCTTTAGTTGCGGAAATTGCTTCTCCGGTTACGAGAAACTTAGTGGCGTTCTTAATCGTGGAGAAGAGTTTTGCCATATGCGCACAATCAGCATCAAAAGGCGATACCTTCGACGGTTACGCCATCGTGAGGACAAATTATTAAACACGAATAAACTAATATCAGTATAGTATCAGACAAATAGCCATTACTCAAATCGTAATTAAATCAAATTATTTAACATTGACAAATTTATAATGAATAATATCAGTATTACAGTACCAAATAATAATTATGATAGATTTGATAATCAATGATATTTAACTCATAGAAATGTAGCGAGTTTACAGAGAAACGAAATCTCGAAACAACCGGAAATATATCACTCGAATTGATACAAGAATTTGTCAAATTTATCACAATTATGATTTAACAAACTCAATAAACGCACTCAATATAATAATTACAAGAATATAATCATTCAATATATGCGCAATGAATTATAATAATACCAACTCACTCTCAATTCTAATATAATTTTACTCAAAGCGCATGTCGCATTATTTCAACGTTAACATTAATGAAATTAACGATAAATTTCATAAAACGAATATAAACTTTTCACAAAATCGTTAATTCAAATTATTAATATGCTATGTGAATTTAATATTAACGTAACCAAATAATCGATATAAATGTATCAAATAAGTCAATTAATAACAATATCAATTAATCAAACTTGTTGACAATTAGAACACAAACAAATGTAATATATAATTTTTACTTAAATTGAATTAATCATTTTAAATTAATATACTAATTAATATTAAAGGATCATATAGCTTACGTACAAATATACATAAGAAATAGATTTATAATTATCAAAATATAAGTAAATAGTTAGATAGACTTAACCTATCACATTAATATCTCTCTGATATTGGCATATAAAATTATTATAATTAAATAAACGAACTTAATTCTGGATCCATTCAATAAATAATTAGTGTAGATGATATTCACCAATATAACAACAAAACCTGAATCCAAAGCAATGACGAATATCTCCAATCGTTATTAATTATCGTAATAAGTAATAATTAATTACTCGTATTAAACGACACTCAACGATTTAATATCGTATTTTATACATAAATGGCATTTCAAGCCGAATTCTCATATTAGCGGCATCGTGCCACATGTTCACACCAAATATGTTGAGAAAATTAGCACGGAATTTTCTCCCAAAATATGTTAACTATAGTTCGTGTTACAGCTCTATAGTACGTAAATTTCACATGTCAGAAGATGTTGCAATAATTGCAACCCGAATTGAAAAGAAACTGGCTCAACACGCGTCCGGTGTTAACGGTATGATAAAAAACAACTTATCACAATCGGCTCTATGATAAGACTGACTACCAAATTAGAAATCAAAAGAC
>JABFQC010005960.1:0-11169 GCA_022817085.1 Psilanteris sp. ZL-2020 | reverse complement strand
TCCGAAATTTTCTTAGGCGAAGAATATTTATTACTGTACACAAACGTGTTATCTTCTTCTTTCAAGAAATATTTTTGAAGATTATTTTCATCGCTTAAAGCATTATATTCTTCGATAAATATCAAAACAGTTTTTGTTTTCAAATAAGAATATTTTTCTTCGCTAAAATGATCAGTTTTAAGAGTGTAGCACTTTTAAATAAATCCTGAACGACAAATATATCTTTTTTCATCAACTTTTTGTTAACTTCATTTTAGGTTAGAATGTTCAAACTTGACAATCTACCGTTTATGTGAATTGAGTAAGAAAAACGAGGGTGTTAAATTTTAGTAAACTGATTGTTAAATTATAATCCAAGATTCAAACTATTTGATGAATAAACTACGATTTTTGACGAATCACAAATATAATACCAAATTGGTGAACTTTTTACTAAAAATTGATAAATTTTTCCCTCAGTGTGCATTACCTGTTATTTAAAATATTGGATGGAGAAACAGCAAAATAACTTTTATATATCTTTAGAAGAGTAGCATCGTTCATTATTGTTCAGTGCAACAAGACACAAGTTCCAGTATAAAGGGGGTTGCTTAACCTACAGACGAGGACCATAGGAGGACGAAGCAGATTGGTTACGCTGTGCTAATGAGCTAGGAATTAATTAATCCAGGTCCAGGTGTATGGGCGAAGCGAAGAGGGCAAGAGAGATGCTCGGAAGGAGAATGATGGAAGAAGCGGAAGGGTAGAAATAGTGTGGGGGGAGGGGCGACATCTCTGCTGTTATGGTGGAGCAGTAGGAGGGTCGTAATTAGGGGTCTATAATTGCATAGAGTCAGCTAACGTGCTAGCTGGGTGAGTGGCACCTAGCGCCGTTTCATACTCTCGTCGCATATGATGTTATTGCGAGACAACCACCGGAACAGGACGTGCGCTACGTAGCACTATGATGCATCCATCTGCGTCACAATGCATTTCGTTTCGGAAATGACGAATTTACTTAGACGATTTTGCCGACGAATGGTAATTAATCGCTTGTTAATTGGACAGACCGTTAATTGGATTACGAATACATTGGCGAATTGCACTTTATTTCATTTCACTTTAATATCACACACTCGATGTCAAATTTTACTAAATCGCTTATCAACTCGCAGCAGCTTTAAATAAATATCACACGCACGCGCACACAAACACACACATCGAATGGAGTGTATAAATTTAGTACGTGTGCTTGTGTATCTATGCATTGACGTTATTGTACTTAACAAGTTAATTGTTATTTTTGATTATAATTATAAACGTTAATATAAAATTAAAAGTGAATAAAAAGTTATAACTATTATATAGTAAAAGTAATGCAAATAATACTTGTTTTTTTAATAATAATAATTATATATTGTCGCGGGTAGAATAGCTTTAATGTTTTATTTTTGTTTATGAACATCATTTGAGGATTAGTTTAAAAATGATTTAAATTAATAATTAAAAATTAATATTAGTCAATTGAGAATAAAAATGTGTAATAAATTGTTATTAGACATGTAAATTTGTTTTTTTCCATTTTATAATTCTAGTTTAATTCAGTATTTTATTGATATTGTATATAATTTAATAATCAATTAAAATCAATTAGGTATTAAGAAAAGTGAATGAAAAACTTATCAAAAGGAAAGAAACTGAAGAAATTTGGAATTATTTATACAAATATTTATCGCGAATGTATATGCACGGTATTATATAGTATAATAAAGTTTAATACATGATAGTATATGCATATACTAATAATTAAATCAAGTAAATTAAACGTCGTCATAATATTTGACAATAAAAATATATATATAAAAATAAAACTTTTTGTACCTGATTATATGAATAAGAAATATATGATTTGAATATACATTTTTTGGTTGAGTTTCGTTAATTTTAACATACATAATAAATCGATTTAATGATGAATTTAATTCCATTTGTTTAATAAGTAATTAAAAAAATGATAAATCGAGTATACTAATGGTAATAATTCCCACTAAATGTGAGCATTTACTTTTAATAACAATGACAACATCATGATAACTACTAAATATTATATTCTTATTATCGTTATAGTTATTTTTTATATTACTTTTTATAATTATTTTCTTGAAGGGATTTGTTCGACTTACGGTCATAAATAATAATGAAACGGTTTCTTGTATTTTTTATAGATTTTCTGTGAACAATTTTGTTAACAATATATGTTGTTTACAATAAAACATTAATTGATTTTGCGTTCATTTAATATGCAAATTCCAAGTAAATACGTATTATTTTTTAATATAAAAATCCTCTTTGACAGATTTTAATTAATAATTATAGTTTTTACTACATTAAAATAATTATTTCTGTATGAGTGTTCATTAAATTTAATATACGCAGGAGTATTATTAAGGATTACTCTCTGTTTTAGAACAACTGAATAACGAAATAAAATATTATCATTATAGATTTATTCGGATTTTCATTGTAAGATTTATTACGATATTATTATTTTATTCTTATTATATTTCATATATTCATTATTCGCATAATAACTGTTTACTTATGTATACACCAAACAAAAGAGATTTACTGCTAAAAAACATGTAATGCACGCGTTTTATTTAAGACAAAACGATTTAATTAAGACGCCTAGATGTCTTAATCTAATGTACAATATTTTTTATTAAAACAGCTGGTAACTTAAGTCAGTCGCTTTGTATCTTAAAATTGTGACATCTAAAACAGTTTTTTAGCAATGCTGCGATTGTAATCGAAATTGATTGATAATAAAAATGGTTCGCGTCATAAACTATCTATTTAAGTTCATTGAAATAAGTTGTTGGTGTATCAATTCAATAATTAGGTAGATTATAATGATTCGCTTCTGATTGGTAACAATGGTTTTGTGTGCATAGGAAATGCGTATCGCGGGGCGAGTGTGATAACAGGACATTCATTAGGCGCATTCAGATTGCGATAACTGTTACGAACGGAAGCTACTTTTAAATCAACAATTTCATATTTCGCGTATTCTCGGAAAACTATCAATCGTTTTGAAACGAAATGAATGTCACTGTTGATTGTAAATCTATCTGTAAAATGATTACTGTACATTATTAAATGATTAAAATAAAATATATGTGTATAATTTTCATTTTTAAGTTAAGAGCCTTACATTACTTAAATTAATGTGAATTAAGTGTAATTCGCGTTATATTACTTTCATTTTAATTTTTATTGTAAATAAATTAAAAGCCTGATCAACTATTGTTCGTATAGTCGCAGACGCGGGGAATCGAACCAAGATCGCCTCAATTGTCGTTTCAACAACCTTTCTTCAAATCGAAAAATTACAATAATAAATGTGAAAACTCTTGAAATTGATAACAATTACTATAGTTATTTAGTTAGTAAGACACATCCGTCTTACTGTAAGACACAAGTGACTTGCTATAAGACACATTTGCGTTATATTAAAACACTTGAGCGTACTATTAACTTTCGGAATATTTTTACGGTGTTTTTGCAATTAGTTCTTTTCCCATTGCAATCTCCAAACAATTATTTGATTAGCAATGAATAAACAACTTTCCCTACACTACTAAAACAAGTGTCTTGAACCGAGACATTTTCATTCAAAAGACATAAATAGTATCTAATAATAAGACACGTATAATATCTTTTCTATAAAAATGTCTTGACTGAAGACATTTTTGTAACGCCAGTTTTTACAGTGTATTAAAAAACAAACTATTTCACTTTTAGTTTTGTATATCCATCAGCGTTTATTGTACTTCATATTGACATAAGGAAATTATAAGATATAATTTAATAATAGATATTTCATTATAATTATGCAATCACAAAATTAAAATCAAAACTACTGTTTATATATAATATTATGAGATAATGAGAGCTAAACTAATTATAGAACTAAATTTGACCCTAACTACATTTTTACCTGAAACTGGAAGAACTTTGTTAAATAAAACTTTGTTACTCAAATTTAAATGGTAAAACTTTTATCGTATAACTATTATATAGAAACATTTACCCAAGAAAAGTTCATCTATGCCCAGAGAATTGTTTAGGACTGCCACATAATGTATTTATATTACGTAATGATTATAAATTTCCGTGAGTAATTTTTGCCCATTATTCACGTCATTTTCGTTCCTGTTCATGATCGTTGAGAGTGACCGTAACGAATGACACAGGCCCATATATTTATGCCGACGAATGCATTGTAAATGCCGATAAAATGTATAACGATTACGGAGGGCGTAAACAATTCCAATACGTCGCGCTATTCAAACGAGCAAATCACAGCAAAAATAATTTCAGTCGAGTCTCCCCTCCCCCCACTTTCGCGATTTTATTACAGTTTTCAATTAAACCGAGCTCTACAAAATAATATAGTTTGCAATTTTGAGAAAAACCCTACCATTTTTCAATTGCAATTCACTCAAACTGGAACACCCCGGAATCAGCATGAACCTGGCTATTGGCAATTATCGAAGCCCGCGGGCAAAAAAATTTCGTTGGCCGACCGGACGGAAAAGCAAAAACGTAGAGAAAGAGTCTTGCAAAGCTTTCGTTAATCTTCGGGATTGTTCGGCTGTCACATAAAATGTAAAAAATGTCAGCGAGTGGTCTTTCGCCGCTGTATCTAAAAGAATCGCCGCGACTCTTTTTAGCCGTTCGCAAATACGCGGCCCGTGAATTATCTTCCGCAGAAGAGAGACGGCGCGTTAGTAATGGTCGGGGATGCGAATGAACCCGGATATCCCGGAGTGACCGCGTAGATCTTTGTGGGCGCCAAAGCGGAGCCCGAACACGAACCATTTTAGCTGCGTCTACGTGTTGGACGCATACACACGCGTGTGGTAGTGTAGGCTGGGCGTCCGGAAAAAAGAAGAGGGATACAGAGCCAGGCTCATATATCGATTCGGGATGCAAATTTTCCATCCGCACCTCTCTTGGTTAGCTTTATGCGTTTTCTGCAACCGCACCGAATTCAAGACTCAAGAGTGGAGCAAGGATAGGGGTAGCCGAAGCCAATGGCAGGGACAAGAATGGAATGAGACGCAATGAACATTGTCCAACTTTTGCCAGTGTTTTCTCCAACTTGGCAAAAGTCGGGGGATGGAAGTGTTCGCGTTTCATGACGACAATCATACCACTTCCGGTCTCGCGCAGCGTCACCCGAGACACCAGATCCCAGGGATCGGTATTCTTTTGAAGATTTAACGGCACCGTTGGGGCCAATAACGAAATCAACTCCATGCAACCGAGGAATAAAAAATGAACTGGACAAAAAGAATGTGCCAACTTCTGAAGTTCCGAGTCCGGGCAAAATTGTTCGACTGTGTCGATAGAAAATACCTTCTGCAATATTAGGCAGATAACGTTTCGTTTTCTGTTGGACACCTTAACCTTCTCGACTTGATACGACTTTGTATCAAGAAAATTGCCGTTCAGAGATTTTTATAAACACGTGGTTCAAGATCATGGGTTAATTTAAACGCTAGACCTTTATATCAATCGTAAATGGAATAACGTGATAGTAAATGTGTAGATGTGTAATGAATAGGTACATACATGCATACAAAAAGTAAAAAGGGGTAATTATGGAATTAATTACTATTGAAATTGGATCGTGATGTCAAAAAAGTACATGTGAAATTAATATTTCATTTTCGAAGTGTGAAGATATAATACAGTTTCATTGAACTAAAATTTCAATATGTATTACATAATTATACGCATGAAATCGAATTAAATGTTTTGTGAATATACGATAAAGATAACAAAATCTTGAAATTACATGAAGTTTCGGTGCATTAATTTCGTCTTATTGTTCATTCAATAGACAAGTAGTCGGTTGAAACTATAAGTTTTATATATATAATATTATATATTAATAAACTATTATTCAAGTTTTAGAAAATATGTATATATATGTACACTGGACATATGAACAGTAAAAAAAATGTTAGGTTGAAACGGTTGGCACAAGACGTATAGTTGATAGAAACAAAAACATAGTATGTTTACATTGACCATATACGTATGCTTTGTTCACCCTAACATTTTTCTCCGTGCAGGAATAAAATATTTTGTAAATTGCCATACTTCTGGGGATTTAAGGATATCTCAATAAATGTTACGGAAATTATACCTATATAGTCAACATTCTTGCAAGATATAGTAAATTTTTGTATACGATATTGTAATGTGTTGAATATTTATAATAATTTTTACAATATCTTAAAGAAAATATCATATCTTAAACAAAAATCTTAAAGAAAAAAATATTACATAATATTACAGAGAAAACTTTATTAGTATATAATCATTTTTAAATGTTTGTTCAAATATCTTTGGAATGCAAAAAATTTTAATATATAACTTTTATCTTCGCCTACATTCAACTTAATTATATGACCTTAATATAACTTAAGATCGTATATTTCTATACAATCTGAAAGGTAAAACAATCCATTCATAAAACTGGTTAATTATATCATTATATAATTTTGTGTTTTGATTTTATTACGTATAAATAAATAATAAAATTACTAAATTATTATCAAGTTTGTTACGGTGTCATTGTTTAACGTATAGTTTAAATTACTTACAACGTGACAACGTTTGCATAAATTCTTACAGTACTAGCGAGCGTTTTAACTACTTAATCAAGGTGGCAATGCAGGCATATATATACCATGACTATGCTTTATCGAGGGAGTTATTGAAAGTAGGAAATTTATTGAAGATATATTGTACGACCATATGGTAGTTGTATTGATAGCTTACCTAGGATACCAAAGTCATTATCAAATAATGAGTTTATCATCGAACATTACGGTACCAAATTTTCGTTCCGTTAAAATCTAATGAATGTATGGTTATTTTTCTCGTTAGTATTTATAATGCCAATAAAATGCTTACAATTATGAAACTTACAGAAAATTAGTAACCCATTAAAAATTATAAAAGTACACTCAGAAAAATTAAACTTAGAAAATGCTATTTATAACACTAATTTGGCGACATTAAAACAAAATCCTAAAAATTACTGTTTATAATAGCATTATACTAAAAAATAGAAGGAAAATTTGGTATGAAAAAGTGTATTTTTACAAGGAAAAACATTAATTTTTAGGTTTTTACTTTAATGTCTCCAAATTAGTATTATAAACAGCAATTTTCTACGTTTCATTTTTCTGAGTGTATATATCGAAAATATATAAAATAAATATAAGTTTCAAAAAATGTTTGTACTAACTAAATACATTGTTATGTACAATAAATATATATTTCACGAATTAAACGAGACTATGACGTCTATATATACTTGTAAACTTGAGTTCAAATAAGTTATACCTAAGTTCATGAACTCTTCAACGGATGAATTTATCATTTGTCCGTAATAATTTTGATATAACGTCAATGCAAAATCTACTATAATGCTCCTCGACAACTACTGTCACTTGCCAATAACCACTTTGACAGTATTAAATCTATATTGTTTAAAGCTCTATAAATTACTCTTACACTAGTATTAACTTACAAACTTTACAACATCTGGTTTTGCCTAAATTTACTACTGTTTCAATTTGACTCATAGTTAAATATATATCCGTTTGTTCATTTGTCATAGTCCGAACGTTCGTATGTAACACGGACAATTTAGATAAATTCTGATTAAAGCTACAAACGATTAAAATTCTATATATATATGAAAATTAGATGTATTATGAAATGATAATTGTAACTCTTTTTTTCCGACCAACTAATGAAAAGATTATAATGAAAAGACTTCTGTAACGAGACTGTTAGGAGAAGTTTCCGTAATAAGATTTCTATAACAAAACTTTTCAATTAAAATTTATAAACTAAGTCCTGTTTTAGTGAAATCCGTATGACAAAGTTTGTGTAATAATATAAAATTTATACGGCAGGACTTTTCTGCATAACTGTTTGTCCCACTCGCAGTGTTGAAAACAATAATGTCCGATTTGTTAAGCATCAGAAAATTTGCGTGCGCGTCACAAATTTCCATTTCCCAGACGTATAATGAATGTCATAAACAGAAAATGTGCGGCAAGTATAATTTAAGTTGCCGAACGCGTTGCATTAAATAAAGTTTAGAAATTGCATCGGTGCCTTTTCTCGTTGTCATAGTTACGCGACTTCGTAACGGACGACGCACGCTCGTTGCAGGCATGAAATACGAATACCACAGACGCAGTTAGACTGCGATATTTGTAAAAGGTTCTGTTCGCAGTATGCGAAATGCCGCGATCCAATCGAACTAAGCTGATTTTACTTTGTTTCGGCCAAGTTATGTGTTTTTCTTACACATTTCAATAGCAAATGCTTTTTCTACCAATTTTTCCAATCGGAATTAACAATGTATTAACATTACAAATAAATGCGAACATACCATTTGTCATTTAATAATTACTTTTCTAAAAATTAGGAATTGTATTAAGTTTTGGAATTAAATTTTATTGAAGTATGTTCAATACTTTTCCTTAGCGAGATATTACACAATTTTGTATAAATAAAACATATTAATTATTATAACAGTTGTGATAATGTGAATATAATTGGAATGAAAAAATGAGTTTTAAGTGTAAAAATTCACACAACAGAAAAAATTGTTAAATTCACAATGTATATATTTAAATTAGATTGTTAAATTATGGATAACCGATTCGAATAAACAGATATTTGATTTAACAGTCAAGATTGTAAAAATTGTAGGTTATGTTCAATATGTCATTTAGTATGACATTCGTTTTACAATCTCTGACAATCCAGATTGTTGAATAGAATATTTTGATCGTTGTCGCAGATACGATCTGTAATTATTCGATTTAACAATCTTCGATACTTCACGAAACTGTTTAGATATTTAATCCAACAATCCATTTCTCTCAGTGCATTAATAAAAAAATAAGTTAAATGTTTGTTGCACGCAGTTGTTATTATAATGGAACTGTATATCAGATATGTGTTTACTAAAAAAATAATCCTTAATCGTTTCTTTCATAAATTTAGCAAAGTCTTAAAATATCTTAACTATGCCGGTATCGACATAAGTTTTAGACAATATAGGATCGTAACTGTCAATTTTCGAACGGACAACTGGCATCGGATATTAAAGAAATACGTATTGAGTTTAGCAATATTGTACCGCTTGAACACTTCCAAGATTTTTGTCGATCTGTGGTACAATAATTTTATATAATTTATGTATAATTTAAAATAACACAATTGTAATTTTAAAAAAGTCATGATTGACACCCTGTAGCAGATGTTAAACATTCCTACAGAATTGAGTAAATTGATACAATATCAAACCACGAATAAAGATATATATACATTTTTTTCAGTATTTTAAACTTTATATGTATGCAAACAGTTTACAATTTCAATTTTAATTATTATTAACATTGCGTAGTTTGTTTAGAAATGTAATTTAAAAAAAAAAAAAAATAATTTTAAAACTGTAATTGGAAGAAGTTAAATTTGCTTTTTTATTTGTTTTCGTTTATTTTATTGTAATACTATTTTATTAAATGAATGTTTTAATAAATGTACTATACATTCTATAGTATTTTCAAAACATACATCTATACCCGACCCACGCTGCAGTGTACGTCTATCTGAACGTAGAAATAACATCGCTTCATTTGTATCAAAGCAGCTTGAATAAAGTATAGTTGTAAACAGCATAACATTGTTCTGTATTAATTGGAAAAATTATTGTTTTATAATAAGACTTTGTTTAAAGTTGTATACATTTATGAAATGTACCATCAGCAGAAAAATCTTGGTACAAAAGCGTATCGTTAATTTTGTTGAATGTTCAATTCAAAGGTGTGTAAATTTAGATTGAAAATGAAATTTTTGTTGTTCTCGAAGAATAGCTTTCAAGGCAGTCAGTCATTTTGACGTTTAATAAGTCGAAAGGTGTTGTGCAGTACAAAGACCGAAAACGTTCGTTTAATTGTTGATTAATAAAATTGCCATAAGGTCTTTGAGCAATAACAGTAGGAATGATAGTTTTATTATGCAAAATTTCACCGGGGCGTGCAATCAAATTTATACAAGAAGCATTACCGTCCCCGTTTGCATTTGCCGGCGTTTTGTATCCTAATTACCTTTCAAAATGCAAATGAACCGTAGTGCCCGTAGTCGGAGTTTGATTTACGAAAGATCCAAATACAAAAGACGCGCAAAGAACCACGAAAAAAAATTAGAACACGCGGTCGATTCTACGATCAAAGCTTGGTGATTGATCTGACATCCAATATCTATGTTAATTTATCTGATTATTGATCCTCGTGAGTTTTTATTCATTTAACAAACAAGAAGTTTGATTCGATTAAGCTTAGTTTGTTTGATGGTTTCTCTTGTAGTCTTATATATAGTTTTTTTTAATAAAATATTAATAAACCAAAAGTACCTAAGATAAATAATAAAGTACACTAGAATATTGCAGATATTTTCGAAAATTAATATTTTTGTAAGCATTTGTCGTTAAATAAGAAATTATGTTTCCAAAATGTTTAATTAAACACATTTGATGCTAGTAATATGAGTCATATATATTTTAAAGTATAAAACACCACGAAATAGAAGTCTCATAAATGTTATACAATAAATGACATACTTTCTATAATGTACTTATTATGTTCTATAAATTTAAAATATACCTTTTTATTTTGATATTAAAGCTCAAATTAAGAAAGATAAATATCAAAATATTTTAAAAATAAATTTAAAGTACAAAATTTAATTAATGGTCCTTAATCACATACACATTTAAAATGATTCTCCCACAAACTGAAAAAAAATTACCTTCTGATATATATTGAAATGATTATTATTGAATGACAAATATATAAGTATGCCTAACGTTAAATTTCAAAATATGAAGATATATTTTGTCTTATATTTATATATTGTAAAATGAAAATCGGCTGGCTATCACCTTTGAGGGTCAGCTTCAAATATTATAGTTTTCGTAGTATATATAATATATATTTACAATAATTTCATTATTAAAGTTATTTGATGGCCCAGTTTCTGCAATGCTTAATTTTTCTTGCTAACTAATATGATATACTATAA
>JABFQC010005959.1:0-11170 GCA_022817085.1 Psilanteris sp. ZL-2020 | reverse complement strand
TAGTAGTTTAGCCCAATCGGGAAGGCCAATGACTACTACTAGTTGGTAGGTTGGAATTCAAGAATCTATTAGACAACAAATTTTATTTTTTCTACAAATTCATAAACATATCCGTAATAAACAGAAAATAAATTACGTTGCAAATTTACAGAATTTTACGTTTACAATGTATTGTTGTATTTCTCTCTGTAAGTTATTTTATTACGGATAAATTTTATACAAAAATGATAACAACAAAGTAAATATGATAAGTAATGATATATAAATTATGGTCACGTTTTTAATTCCACTGAAATTTCTTCGGGATAATAACAATAAGTGCATTAATACGCCATCTGCAGTATATATATCTATAATTATATATAAAAATCTGTCACTATCTGGCACCTACCATACCGACTGTAATATTTGACGTTTTGCATCTCTAACCTACAAACATTTAAAAGGAGGTGAAACAAATGTAACCGGATATGTTCAAAACAAAACTTATTCAATATAATAAATGGCATTTAAAAGAGTTACATTATCTAGTCATAAAATTAACAATGAAGTACAAATTGCCTCCAAAGTCAGTAAACTATACAGTTACTGGTTATTTGCAACAATAAGAATCATTTTGTGTTTTATACCACAAAATGGTTATATACATCCTGATGAATTTTTTCAGTCAATAGAAGTTATGTCAGGTGATAATAATAATTTATATAAAATGTAATTTAAAATGTTAAAATATATTAATATTAGAAGTCGCAAATATAAAAACATTTCATCATTAAGCAATTCTGCTAATAATATGCTCACGAATTATACTATATTAAAATATTTTAAACAATATATATTTAAATTCTATATTGATATAAAAATATATATATTTTTAATTTCATTATTTATTAATTTATTAAATATATAAATTTTGTTTTGAAATTTAATTATGTTTGAATTATATAATCAACAAATATTTTATATAAAAAAAACATTTCTGTATTAAATTATTAAAGTTTAAGAAGACAAATAATTTTATGTGTTACAGGGCATTATTTCAATATAGATACATATAAACCATGGGAATTCAATCAAACTTTTCCAATCCGTACAATAATTTTTCCTTATATATCTGCAGGCATTCCATATTCTATTATTAATTTTCTTCTGCAATATGCACAATACTATTTAGGACTTAATTTAAAGACGGTTTA
This sequence comes from Psilanteris sp. ZL-2020, assembly GCA_022817085.1. Classification (NCBI taxonomy): domain Eukaryota; kingdom Metazoa; phylum Arthropoda; class Insecta; order Hymenoptera; family Scelionidae; genus Psilanteris; species Psilanteris sp. ZL-2020. The sequence continues at coordinate 9,974 of JABFQC010005959.1, read as the reverse complement.
TTTTCTAGTATTATTTCCACGTTTATTCATGTGCATAATCTCTTTTATAAATGATTATTGTCTATACAAAATATGTCAAATCAATAATTTGTGTTATAAAGATTGTCTAGTCATTTTTTCTAGTTCTTATATCATGTTAACTTATGCTACACACACATTTTCAAATTCTATTGAGCTCATATTATTGTCCTTACTATTGTTTTATGTATCAAGATGTATGGCTTATTCCAATAAGGTAATTAATTACTTGAAAAATATTCAATATTTTTATTAAAACAGTCTATTTCTTTTTTCAAATTTATTAAATAATTATATTTTTAATAATAAATTTATAATTATAAAATTTACTTAATAAATTCATTTTTATAGGTCATTTTTCAAGGAAATTGTTTAAAAAAGAAATATGATGAAGCTCAAACAATCGTAGACAGAGTTCAAGTATACAAATTGATATCATCTTTGCCTTCACATTCATTAAATGATTGTTTTATAATTTCAAGCATAATAGTGGCTGGTATTTTTAATCGACCAACTTTCATAGCATTCGCTGTGTGTCCAATATTTTTCTGGCTGCAAAGAGGTCTGGGATCATTAGTTGTAGGATTCCTTGACTTTCATATTCGAATAGCAACATTTGTTATTTGTATGATACCAGCTTTGATATTTTTTATATTGGTAGATAGTATTTACTATGGATTTTTAACTGTAGGCGAAATTTTAACTCTGGGTGAAGTCAGCTTAGATAACTTCGTTGTCACACCTTTAAATTTTATTAGATATAATGCAATTGCAGACAATTTAAAAGAGCATGGTTTACATCCAAGATACTTACATTTTCTAATAAATGTGCCTTTACTGTTTAACATTTATGGTCTCTTTGGACTATATTTACTCGCACAATTAATATACAGGTACATTTCATGAAATTTTGAATAATATAATATTTAAACATTATTATATTTTTTAAATTAAATGAGTCTCTTTTATTAAATATACATTAAATATATATCTAGAAATAAAGAATTATAAAATATAAAATTAAAATTATAATAATCTATTTATTCACTTTATTCCACTTGATACAAGTGTTCAAAACTATAATCAATTATATATAATGAACATAAGTAAAAGAACTATTAAAAAAAATAATTTTATGAATTTTAAATCTCGTGTAAAAAAAGAAAATTCTGAAATAACTCATTTTACTTTTTCAGAATCATAACAAAGCAGTGGCTTCAATTACCGAGGATACAAAGTGTAGAAGGTCTGATGATATTTTCCTTCGCAATTCCTATCGCACTGTTGTCAGTTGTTCCCCATCAAGAACCTCGTTTTATTATTCCAGTTCTTTTTCCCCTGGCTTTCTGCTGCACATCAATGACTAGTAAATTTACAACTATTCAAACTTTCAAAAGCAATATTAATAAGACTTCTAGATCTTACCAAAGCAATAAAGAATACTACAATAGCAGTATAAAATTCATATGGTTCACTTGTAATATTCTCTTAACTATATTTTATGGTTTTGTACACCAAGGTGGAATCTTACCTCTCACTGCCCATGTAGCACATGAATTAAAAGCAAAACCAGAACTCACTCATCTTCACTTGTTTACATCTTACACTTATCCTATACCAACAGGACTTTTGCATTTAAGGAATACTAAAAAAATTTATGTCAGCAGCGATAACCATAAATATAAATTAGTACAAGATTTTTATTTGCATGAAATGGGAAATGCAAAATTAACTAATGTTTTGAACAAAATCGCCAGACAATTGCAAAGATGTGAAAATAACTATTATACTAAAAAATTACCCTGGAGAATATATTACGCTTTGCCGGGCAGTGCTTTTAAAGAATTAATGGAAATATCAACGAAGTATTATGAGAAAGAATTCAAATTAATCAAAGTTAAGAATTTTTATCCTCATGTATCGACAGAAATGTTACCAAAAAGTGATTTTCTCAAGTGCATACATGTTTATAATAATATTTTTGATTGTATAAATATGGTTTTAATGAAACCAACGGATAATATTATTAATTTCTTTAGTCAGTTTAGATTAATCTTGCTAAAGGTAGTTCCTGGAGAAAAAACTTGATAATATGTTATACAGTAAATATAAAATTTACTTTTTATTTGAAAATAGTTTTATGGAATATTATAAATTATTTTAAGTGATATAGGAAATATGTGATCTTAGATTTTAAGGTGATTGAATTGTCTTTAATTAAGTAAATTATAAATTACTTGTATATCAGTTCTTTTAATTAAATAATTTCTCAATTGAAACTTTTAAGAAAAAGAATTAATTAAATATTATAGATATATAAATTATAATTATATGAATATTTATTTTAATTTAATATTTAATTCTTGCAAGAAGTGTTATAAACATTATAAATATTTATAAACGATTCTAATTTTACATAATGTACTTATAAAATTAATATTATAGGTAAATTATTTTATTAAATAATATACACTTTAAGAATAACTATAAATTAAAAATATAATCTTAACTCTGGTTTTTTGTATAATAATATGAATTTGATTTAATTCTTATATATCTTATGATTATATAATTATATTATAATTTCACAATTATCCTAATATATATATTACCAAATAATTTTTATAAAAACAATATGTTTCGATTAAGGTTTATAAATTATTGAATAAATTTTTGCATTAGAAATCTGAGTATTTTATTTTAAATCTTCTTTATTCCTTTAAAATAATATTAAATAATATATTATAATGTTCATTCATTATAAATTGTTTAATTTTGTAATCATAACAGTTATAGATATTTTTTAATTTAACTTTATATTATTTAAATACTTATTTTATATTTTACATAAACTGATAAAATATATTAATATTTTTTTTTAATATTTAATCTTGGCTTTATGAATTTTTACTGATATAATTTTTCATACCACCAAATTACTAAAAATTATTATAAAAAATAACCTAAAAGACTTTATAAATATTTTAAAAAATTATTTTCTTCATTATTTAACCATATAAAATAAAAATATTCTTTTACAAACTATTATTGTATCAGCTGCTCCAAAATTCTGTTACAGTTTTAAACGATCAACTTTAATGCTTTAATGTCATAATGTCAGAAGAATTTGAAAGTGAAATATTTCGCATTAATAAGCAATTGTGCGAGTTTTCGAATAATGGGAAATTGTTAGCAATCGCCTTTCAAAACACATTAACAATAAAAAAAGTGTATGATTACAGTATATTTCATTCGTTTGTTTTTAGTGATGTAATTGAGGTTAGATATTGATACAAACGAACATTTCTTTAAATCTCAATATACTGATCTCAAATTTATGATTAGTAATAAATTAATAATTTATATTTTGTAGTACATTGAATGGGCTCGAAACAATGCATACATAATTTGTGCAAATATTACGAATGCTATTATTCAAATATTTTCGTTGATGAATCCTGATTGGAAATATAAATTAACTATTGGTAGCTCCGGATTTGAAAGTGTTACATGGTCTCCTGATTTTAAAAATATATTAACGGTGTCAGATTATAAGGTGATTCATAAATAAGTATATTGGAAAAAAAATATGTAACAAAGTAATGTTTTAATGAAATTATTTTTATATGAATATTTCTAAACTATATATATTTATATATATATATTCATATAGGATTAATATAATTTTTTAATAAACTTCATTATATTATTTAATAAAACTATTATTATTATTATTATTATTTATTATTGTAATTAAAATATGTATTGCATAATATATAAAATATAAAAATATTAATGTTTGTTCGTTTTAGGTTCATATTACAGTTTGGCCTTTAATAAATACGAATGTGACTAATATTACGAAACTAAAATCAACAAAATATGGAACAGCGTTCAGTCCAAATGCAAAATATTTAGCTGTTATTATAAAAGATGATTGTAATGAATATATTGAACTTTATAAAACTGAAGAATGGAAACTTAGTCGTGTAAGTATTTCATGTTAATAAACATATATTAACAAATTTCAACAAACATTTTTCACTCATTTATATAAATAAAAATTATTTAATATAAGTCAGCTTTACATGTATATTATCATATACATTGTTAATTTCATTAAATAAATAAAGGCATGTTATAAACAAAGAAATTAAAAATTTTGGTATGAAAAATAGTTTATTCAATACAATAATATAAAACTTCATATTTCAAAAAGACAACTTTAGGCATCGATTTTGATAAAATCTTCCAAGTCTTTAATAGAAAGTTCATAAATCTTAACAGCATTGTCAGATCCGCAACTAGCCAAATGAAGTACGTTGGTTTGCACACACATGGGTCGAAACTTTAGTCTTTTCACTGTTGAATGGTGACCAAACGAATTATCAAAAGTTGTACGTTTCTTCCAGACCTCGAAATTTTTACTTATAACATATATTTCAATGGATCCACTATCGAATCCTACAGCCAGAAAATAGCATGATTCTGAGAGATCTGCTTGGGCAAAAGAAATAGCGGTCACAGACTCTCCTTCAATTTCTAAACTTTTATAATTATCTATGTCATTAATATTCCAAATGCCAATTTTCCCATCTCTGGATCCAGTAGCAAAGTACAAAGAATCAGTAGACCAACTACAACACCATATAATTCTTTTATGCAAACAATTTTTCTTCATATTTGCCACCAATGTATATTTTTCATCTTTTAATTCATATATAGACCACATTCTATCCCTAGAAACTGCCAACAAATATTTGTCATTAACAGAAAACTCCAACTGAGTGACTGTTAATTGATGAAAATGAAGCTTCTGAAGATGGACCCATTGTTTGGTTTTCCATATGATAATCGCTGCGTGTTCATAGGACGTTGATCTACTAGCAGTTGCTAACAATTTACCATCATGAGTTGCTGCCATGGCAAACAATTCATAACCATGACCATAAAGTTTTTCTTTTTCTGGCCATAACGTATGTTGTACCAACTCTTCTTCTAAAGGAGGTCTGTTAAAATCAAGTGTAGAACATGCTCCATCTTCTTCTTTGAAATCATCTATGTTAAAAACTGCTTTATTATGTAAACCTAGAGCAGGGACAGAAGCGCTATGCGCCACTAAGTCACTATCATCATTGGATATAACTAAATTTTGGAACAACTTACTATATGACAAATCATAATTTACTTTTGACGACATTTCGTATTGTTTATGACAGTTAGTGATACTGTTGAGGTATTTTTTAAAAGTCACTGGAGCTATAAATATTCGGATCACTTTTTCTTCAGCCCCAGAAGCAAATACATTTGGTGAAATTGATGTTATACATGCCATATTGTAACCATGGATTTGAGGTCTACTTATTTCATACCAGCAATCATTAGTGCTTTCGTTCAATATCCAGGGTGCATGGATCCTTGTTGTTTGATCAACACTAGTTGTTAATAAATAACTGAAAGAATTTAACATATATTAGAATATAATTTGTTTAAATGAATTTAAAATTGTTCAAGTATAATATTGTATTATTTTAATGAATTTAAAAATGACTGAATTCTTTTTTAACTTGAACAGTTCACTATTTAAAACACTAAATTAGTCGTATTTGTGATAGATTACAAAGTGCGACTAACTTAGTGTTTTAAATAATAAACTGTTCAAGTTAAAAAAAAATTCAGTCATTTTTAAATTCATCAAAATAATAATATATTAGAATATAATATCTAAGAACAATTATGTTTGAGACTTTAAACAAATTTTGATTAGTTCAATTGCTTTTTATTAATAAATTAGACATTGATTTTGAGACTAACACTAATAAAGAAGTTTAATTAAAAATTATTATCACATATGAAATCTATCCACAGATGAAGTATTTCTAAAACTTATTGATTATTATTGCATCACTTGCAAGTCAACCGATAAATTATATTTAAATAATCACTATGTTATGATCTGTTATCCATTCAAATATGTTTCAATTTTACCACATTTTACATTATTGTAATAGAAAACGTAAATACAAAAATATAACTTTTTATAAAATTAGAACTCATAATTTATAAGTAATATAATTCAATCTATAAATAATGCAAATATATTATAAAAGTGAAGATTGTTTTTTAATGTATATTATTTTTTTAATAATATTATATAGATAAAAAATAATCATATATTTTTGAAGAGTTAACATAGAAATTTAATTCCTATAAGATTATTTAATTTTATTTACCATGGAAAAACAATATAAAGTTCTTTCATAAAATCATTATGTCTAAATAAAAAAATAAAATTTATTTATGAATTTATTATTTCATCTCTTTATTTTCTTTAAAATAAATAAAATTAAAACAATATCATTCATTATTATGTATTATTGTAATATAATTTTATCAAACTAAAAAAAAAAAATTTGTATAATTACCGTCCATATTTGTCCCAGGTTAAATCCACTACTTCGTCAAAATGACCCGAAGGTCCTGGTAAAGGACACCAACTGCCATTTTCTTCAAAATAATCCCATCTGTACAAAGATCCTGTATATCCATGCCCTAATACACTTTTGCCATTTGGACCAAACTTTCCTCCATAAAATCCAGCTGAATTGCCTCCTACATCACCCACTCTCATACTTTCTGTCCAAACTTCAGTTTTGTCGTCGTATTTCCAAATAATCATACTTTTATCCAAAGAAGAAGATAACAGTTTCATACCATTCACAGACCCTTCGCCAGGTTCACTATACCAATGAACCCCATAAATCCAACCACTATGACCACATAATACAGACTCCAAAGTAATTTCATACCTTCCATCAGTGACTTCAAATAATGTTTTCTTAACCTCTAACTGATCATTATCACCCTTCGCACTTTCTGGACAAATTTTCCACAATCTTATAAATTGATCTTGTGAGCCACTGGCTAAAAGAACAGTTTTCTGTTGAAAATTAACTACAAAATCTAAACAAGTCACCCAATTTTCATGACCAACTAACTCAGCTACAGGTACAAATTTTGATTCTTCGAGTAATAAAATCTGTATACTAAAATCCTCCAAAGCTACTGCCAGCAGTATATCAAATTTATTTGGTAAAATGCAAAACTTTGCAAAAATACCCAGTTTCTTCTTGAAATCTAAAGTCTGCAATTTCGATAATTCATTTTGTGTAGATCTTGACCAAAGTTGAAAGCTGCCATTAATAGAACCAAGAAATACTAATAGATCAGTAGACTTAATAATTGTAGTACAAATATTTACAGGTTCCCCAAAATTAATCACTGAAGTACTTTGATAAGTCTCAAAATTGTCATGACTGGTCCATATAATGGCATTGTTGTCATCTGAAATAGATATTAATTCAGATTCTATTTCTTTGTCCAGAGATTTAATCCATTGCACAAAATTAACTCGGTCTTCGTGTTGGTATAAGGTTTTCTTGATTTTGCCGTAGGGTAGAATGCCGGTGTCATATATAGCCACAGAGTTTTTCACCCCAAAGCAAACCAGATTATTATTGCCCCAATCTAAACAATTAGGAACGCGGTTGCAAGCACAACTTATGTATTTTATTATCGCACCATTCTTGTCACACATTTTATTTTGGTTTGTTTGATGAGTTACATGCATATTTAAAAGACTGCTGTTTACATGACCATGTGCTCTAATCCAATGTGGTACTCACAGCTAACAGATTAAATTTTACTAGAAACGATGGGAATTTGTGTTGGTATACCTGAGATAAAGTAAATGACAATCAACTTGTGTATATTTTTCATGATTTAGTGTCTTTTTAAATTATATTATTTAAGAATTAAATTTTATTCAGTTAGAAGGTTATATTGATTAAGTAATGTTAGAAAAATATTAAAATTAAAAAATTTATGAATTATACTTAAATAAATATATATATATAAAGTAATTCAGTTCTAATACACCTTTCATTCATTAATTTTCAACCTGTAAGCATAGATAACGAAATATTTTAAATATTAGTCTAATTTCACGGATTGATTTATTTTAAACAAATATATTTAAAAAATTGTAAAAAATGCTTAACCCTTATAAAGAAGAGTAACATAAATATAAAAATAAATACAAATAAAGAGCAAAAAGATTTATTGATAAAGAAAACTTTTTATATATCATTAAGTATGCAATAAAATTACATTTTATTAATTAATTAATAATAAATTATTTAATTAATATTAAGAATTTTTTTTTTTCAGAAAATAATGTGTAATAGTTTACAGTCAATCGATGGTATTAGCTGGTCACCAAATAGCGAAATTCTATGTATTTGGTGCTCAATTAGCGGAGCATCAAAATTAATCCTTTATTCTAATAATTTGGAAAGCGATGTAGGTCTTTTTAATCCAGATGATAATAAAGGAACGGAAAATAATGATTCGGAGATACCAATAAAAGGGATAGAGTTTGTTAAATGGATGCCAAGTGGTCAAATATTAGCTGTTGCAGGGCACAATGAAGTGGTAAAATATTTAGATTTCTTATAATAATTTACAATAAAGATTGCATATATAAATAAAAAAATTAAAAATAAATTATATTGAATATTTAATTATTTATATACTACGATTATCTTTTAATAAATTAAATGAACATTTAATGTAATTTTTCAATAATTTAAATAATTATATTGCAATAAATTATACTTATATAGATATTGACTTACTTTACTTACTTTAATAGGTTGTTTTACTAAATTATATAACATGGAAACCAATTAGACAACTGTCTTTACAACCAGTTTTGAAAGAAAATAACCATTTAAGTAAAGTTTATAAAGAAAGCATCATCAAAACGAAGGATAAAAATAATAAAAATGTACCACCGAAACATATATGTAAGATTCTATAGTTTCTTAAAAAAGATTTATCATAATAATTTATACATTTATTATAATTTAATAAATATATAAATTTATTAATATTTGCAGTGGAAGAAATTAACTATGGTTCTATAAATGTTCCTATCTCCAAAAAGAATCCCAATCAACCAACTGTTTCAATATTAGATATTTGTGAGTTCAGTTCTTCTGGCCAGTATTTAACAGTGAGGCATCAAATATATCCAAATGTATTATGGATTTGGGATTTCACAACTAATATAGTTGACTCATTTTTTTTAGAAAATGAAATATCTGGTATTACTTATATTTTATCGTTACTAATATAATATAATATTTTTATATTTAAATTATTATAAAAAAACATCTTACTAAAACATACAATATTTTTATTTGAAATAATTATTAATTTATTAATATATAATAAGTTTATATGATTTCGTAAATAACTGTTACTTTTGCAAATTAACCCTGACAATAATTTATTACACATTTATGCTAAAGTTATACAGTTTTAAAAAATCTTTTTGTTTTCAGCTATCAGATGGGATTTAAAACAACCTACGTTATATATATTTACTGAAAGTTCCTGTGTATTTAAATGGACTCCTGAAAATGCTTCATGTGTTACTGTTCCTAATGGAATGTGTATCCTGGATGGTAGATGTCATCTGTCAAGTGAATTAATTCTTTTATGCGGTTATAACAAAGCCATTGTTTATAACATTGATAAATTATTTAATTAGTGCAAAAAACAAAAAATTTAATACAATTTAACTCAGAACTTATAGTTCTAAATTTTTTACATTTATAATAATTTATTGTAACAATATTATTTAAAACCAGATATTTATTTTATAAAATAAGTTCATAATAATTCTTTTAAGAATTACTATATAAAAAACATATTCTACGAAATAAAATGTATGTAGTAATCTTAATTTATTATGTTTTATAATATTGTAAGTGAAGTTTATATTTTTAAGTATATGAATAAAAGTAGTAAATCTGTATTCATGACTTAAATAATATTATTTAATGACGGTGTTGGAAAATAACAATATTGTTTATTGAAAAAGTAAACAT